>APFE031036934.1:158981-202114 GCA_000404065.3 Pinus taeda | reverse complement strand
GTTATAAAGACCCTTATGTTCGCGTCCTAATAGGCCTCCCGAAGGAACATGTCTGTTAAATTATGGTATGTTCTATGCTTAGAGAAGTTTAATTATTCTCCTTATTATGATCCACAAATTAGCAATCACATGTACATTAAGTAAAGTGCAGATAGAACATTTAAACGATCAACAAAAAACAAGCCAAGACAAGAGACACAAGATGTGACGGCTAGCCAGGGACAAACTCAAATATGGAGAAACCCTTTGATCAAATCTTATTTTATCTTCAATAATTCGATAGAGAGAAATAGTATAAAATCTAATTTATATCAGCAACAGAAAACCCTAGATCAACAAAGTAAAACTTGGTCAAACAAGTTGAAATTGACCTCCAATATGCTTGGTCAATTTCCAGTCAACTTTCCTTTGAATAGCTTGAAGAAGTAGCCCTAGAATAGCCCCAAAAGTTTAGTCGATTTGCAGATCTCTGAAGTCAACTTGCAGCCCTAAACTAGGGTAGTCAATATCGGTCAAACCAGAGGTCAGATCACCTTGATTTCTGTGCCAAAAATTGCGGCCTGCCAAAGAGGATCAGCCACACCAAATCCGCAGTCAAGGAAGAGTCCACACTGGTCAACACTGGTCAAAGTACCTTTCTGTAGCTTGTAACCCTAGAAATCTGCGTCCTTTTTTCCACACGTGAGAGAGAGAGAGAGTCTTTCTGCGCAGGAGAGAGAAAGAGACTCTTTTCTACGCAAGAGAGAGAGAGAGAGAGAGATGATGAGAAGTGAAGTGACCAAATGAGGAGGAGACATCTTGTATTTATATGCAAACGTTGAAGATGAATAGATGTGTCTTTTGGGCTTCTGAGCCTACATAAGTTGCTGGGCGACTTTTACAATTTGTCCATAATCAAAATAAATTCATATCTCCATAAATACTTATCGAAATCGAATGATCTTTAGATCAATCCTACACCTCTCGACGAGAGGAATCTAGGAAAAATATTTTCAGCGATGAATAAGGTGACCCACATGGAGTTTGGCCCTAGTTGCCAATTTTAACACTCCCTCTCAACTAGGGAGAACTCCATCTGCAATTCATCAGACCGTCACTGTTATTCATCCATCAAATGCACTGCCTTGTACAACTTGACCCCTGCTCTACTATGCTCTGTTATGTTCTTCTCTGTTCTGCTCTGATCGAACTATGAATAAGAAGAAGTGATCGAGGATGTATCATATCATCCTCCACTGACCCAAAGTCAGCCTCAGAGTGTGTACCACTCTCACTGGTCCCAAAATAGTATCATTAATCCTAGATCAATGGAGGTCATCCTAGCATAGGGAGTACGGTAGATACAATGATGCGTCCATCGATAGAACTACTATGGTCCCTATCCTCATTTCCCTGCTCACTGATCAGATGAGAGGCACTTCCCGTGAGTCCTAGACTGCATGGGTAGGATGCCTCAATAGGAGAACTAATCAGGAGAACGAATCATTCCGTCCAGTGGATGCCACGGAGAACTAATCATCTTGGTCCATAGGAGAACTAATCATCCTGTTCCATAGTCACCAGGGGGTGTCACAGGGGAAGGTTGAACCTTTTTCCCTGTACAAAGTGCACCAACAGGGGATGGTGAGTCATCCTGTGGTCATATGTCACTCCAAGAAGTACCCTGCACCCCCTGGAGCTCCCAGAGCTCAGTACATCATACTTAACCCTCATCAGAGGATCTCCGAATGACACTAAGTCGTTCTCAGGAATTTAGGAACTTGACCTTTCCTAGGGGCTTTGTTAGAATGTCGGCGACTTGTTCATCTGTACCGATATGTTGGAGCCTTATTGCTCCTCGCTGCACCATATCTCGAATATAGTGGTGCTTGATATCAATATGCTTGGAGAGATCATAAAATACAAGTTTTATGATAAACAGATCCCTCTCTGGCTGTCACATAGAATCATAGTGGTATCTAATGTAAATCCAAACAGCTCACTGAAGAGCTTTCGCAACCAGACCGCCTCATAGGAGGCCATGCTAGCAACAATGTATTCTACCTCAGCGGTGCTCAAAGCCACCAACTTTTGCTTCCTGCTCATCAAGGATATCAAGGCAAATCCCAAAGAGAAACAACACCCGAAGGTGCTCTTTTGGTCCTCCACATTGCCTGCCCAATCAGCATCAGTATACCCAAATAGTCTCACATTTCCGGCAGTGTATCTGAATCCATGAGTGATTGTGCCACGAAGATATCTCAGCAAATTCTTGGCACCAATCCAATGTGAGTGGCGAGGCTTAACCATATGTTGACTCAAACTGTTGACTGTAAAGCATATATCTGGACAGGAGTTCACCAAGAACATTAATGCTCCGACGATCTGTCGATACTTAGTAGCATTTCATAAAATAGGTCCGGCAGCACTACCACTTAACTTCTTGAAGTTAAGCTCCATCGGGGTAGTTATGAGCTTGCAGTCCACCATGCTGAATCTTTCCAATATCTTCACCACATATTTTCCTTGAGATAGAAAAATCTCCCCTGGTTTCTACTAGACATCGATTCCTAGGAAATAGTGCACGAGTCCTAGGTCTTTCATCTCAAACTCAGAAACCAGCTCCCTCTTACAATTGTGAATGAGAGGGTCTGCACCTGTTAGAAAGAGGTCATCAACATAAAGCACCAGTATGAGAGGCTTTTCATCTATAACCTTAAAGTAAAGGTTAGGGTCAACTTCACTTCTAGTGAATCCCAGCTTCATCAAATAGCTATCGATTCTCTCATACCATGCTCGGGGTGCTTGCTTTAGCCCATAGAGGGCCTTCTTCAACCTGCACACATGAGATTCTCAATCATAAATCTCAAGTCCTTCAAGTTGTCCACATAGACCTCCTCTTTGATCGAACCATGTAATAATGCAGTCTTGACATCCATTTGATGTAGGTTCCATCCTTGCAAAGCAGCAAGGGATATGATCGAGCGGATGGTGGTATATCAGGCAACAGGTGAAAATATCTCGTCATAGTCTATACCTTCCTTCTGGGAGAATCCAAGAGCAACAAAACAAGCCTTATATTTTTTAGTACTTCCATCAGTTGCATACTTTATCTTTTAAGGCCATTTTGAAGTGACAACTGCCTTGTCCTGGGGTCTGGGGATCACATCCCAGACATCGTTCTTCATAATAGACTCATATTCTTCCGTCACAACATCCTTCCATACTTGATCCTTGACATCATCTTTGAATGATGAAGGCTCATTTTGTATGATCGTGCTCATGATGGTCAGGTATCCCTGATAGCTGTTTAGTTGCTTACTTTCACGGAAGGTTCCTCGGGGTGATGTGTGTCCTTCAGCATCATCAAGTGTCCCCCTAAGGCATGAAGGCCTCTTCCTTGAAGAGGAAGGCTCAGGCGGAGGAGGATCATAGGATCCAATGGTTCTTCCACATAAGACATTGTCTCATCTTCTTTTTCCTTCAGTTCCCTGGTGTCAGCTTCTTGAGAGCTCCTCAAAGTAGGAAGATTGTCCACCTTGCTTAGGGACATATATTCGTCAAAGGTGACATCATGACTAATCTCGACTTCCCTTTGACCAGCTACATAGATTCTATATCCCTTAGTATTTTCGCTATGTCCCACAAAGATTCCTTTCTTTCCAGATGCACCCAATTTATTCCTTTTCTCTTTTAGCACATGAAAATATATAGGGTTTCCAAAAATTCTAAAATGAGATATGTCAGGTTTCTTACCAGTGAACATCTCTTCAGGAGTCTTGGAATCCAATGCTTGATGAGGGCATCGATTTTGTACATATACAACGGTGTTTGCAGCTTTGGCCCATAAAAGCTTCAAAAGTCTTTGATCATGGAGAATAGCACAGACAACTTCCACAATTGTACGGTTCTTCTTTTCTGCCACACCATTCTGCTCAGGAGTATATGGTCTAGTAGTCTCCCTCTTAATTCCAACCTTATTGTAAAAGTTATGAAACTCATTGGATTCATATTCAGTCCTGTTATCATTCCTTAAAATCTTGATCTTCTTTTCGGTTTGATTCTCGATCAAGGCTTTGAAGTGTCGAAACCAGGAGAACACTTCATCCTTCTTTTTCAAGAAGTATATCCAAGTCTTGCAAGAATAATCGTCTATAAAAGTGAGGTAATATGAATATCCTTCCAAGGAGTTCACATGCATCATACCAAATATGTCTGAGTGTACCAATTGCAATATATCAGAGGTCTTGCTTTGGCTTGAGGGAAATGGTCCCCTTTTGAGCTTTCCTTCGTCACATCCCGAACATACACCTTCTTTCTCTACTCGAAATTTGGGCATCCCTATCACCATTCGTCTAACATCGGGTAGAGATTTATAATAGAGGTGAGCAAACCTCCGATGCCATAGTTCAGACTGAAGAGATGTGTCACAAGACATGACACCTAGCGGACTTCCTCTGACCTAATATAATGAATCAACTCGAAACCCAAGAGTGAAGGCATCTTTAATATTCTTTTTCCATACACGTACCTTGCCATCGCTGAAAGCCACCTTGTAGCCTTTGTCTTCCATAGCCTAAATGGACACCAAGTTCTTCTTAAGGTCAGGTACATATAATACATCTTGTAGGTGGATTGTATTACCCTGATTCAATTTAAGAGAGACATTTCCTACACCTTTCACGAGATATTTCGAATTATCTCCAAGAACAATTTCTAGGTTGGTTTCTTTCTCTATTAGATTATGGAGAGCTTCTTTGTAACTAATGAAGTGCCTTGAGGTACCACTATCAATAAGTCAATTTCCCAGCGAGTACGGAGGAGCAGAGGTAGATAGAGCAGCTGGTAGATAATATTCATCTTGCTTATTGTTAACGGTGTTAGATTCATACCTAGAATTTCTTGCCTTCTTGAATGGTTATCCTCTTCCTTGATTTCTAGCACTTCTTTTGCCTCGGCCATTTGACCTGCCATTCCTTTGATTGCCTTGAGAGGGATTTTGATCATCATCCCGATGTGAGTCCCTTTTATCAGGACACTCCCTTGCATAATGACCTGGTTTATTGCAGTTGTAACATCATCCTTTTCATCCACCCTTTGGTCCAGCCATTCCTTTGAATTTAGCCTTGGTATTATTTCTTCTTTTAGCATGAGAAGAAAAGGCAGCGAGGTGACCTTTAAGTGTGGGCATTTCTTGTTCTTCCATCCTTGCTTCTTGTTGAATGCATCTCGCCATAATTCCTCAAATCCAGGAATTACATTACTATTGAGGAGAGTAATCATGAATATATACCATTCAGATGGTAGTCCTCCAAGAGTTGTGAGTGCCATTTCCCTGTCAGGAATTACTTCCCTAATAGATAGGAGATCGTTCTTGATCTCGGTGGTCCTTAAGAAATATGCTTGCATATTTTCATCTTTGCCCTTCTTAATTTCCTTCAGCGCATTTCTAAGAAACAAGAATTTATTTGCATCATTAACTTTAAATAAACTCACCAGTCTATCGTAGATTTCCTTGGAGGTGTTTAGTTCAGAAACATAGGCCACCAAGTGATTGTCGATAGAGTCCTGGATGATCTTCTTTGCTTTGACTTCTCCCTTGGTCCATTTTTTCCTGGCAACAGCGAATGCATTTGATGGAGGCTCAACAATTCCGCCTCTCACATGGTCCAACACTTCATGTTCTTCTAATGTTAGATTGAGAGACATCTTCCATCTGTGGTAGTCAGACTTCTCACGGAGTTTGTCTTCAGTAGGGAAGTGTGTTGAGGAACCCATAATTTCTTTTAGATGGCCTTGCCAACCTTCTCTTCGGTGATTGCTCTTGCTCTTGCTTGGGCTTTGTCTTCACCTTAGCTCTAATACAATGTTAAATTATGGTATGTTCTATGCTTAGAGCAGTTTACTGATTTTTCTTATTATGATCCACAAATTAGCAATCACATGTACATTAAGTAAAGTGCAGATAGAACATTTAAACGATCAAAAGAAAGCAAGCCAAGATAAGAGACACAAGATGTGGCGGCTATCCAGAGACAAAACCCAATATGGGGAAACCCTTTGATCAAATCTTCTTTTGTCTTCAATAATTCAGTAGAGAGAAATAATACAAAAATCTGATTTATATCAGTAGCAACAAACTCTAGATCAACAAAGTCAAACTTGGTCAAACGAGTTGAAATTGACATCCAATATGCTTGGTCAATTTCCAGTCAACTTGCCTTTGAATAGCCTGAAGAAGCAGCCCTAAAACAGCCCCAAACGTTCAGTCGATTTGTAGATTTCTGAAGTCAACTTGCAGTCCTAAACTAGGGCTGTCAATATCGGTCAAACGAGAGGTCAGATCACCTTGATTTCTGTGCCAAAAATTGCGGCCCGCCAAGGAGGATCAACCACACCAAATCCGTAGTCAAGGAGGAGTCCACGCTAGTCAAATCTGGTCAAAGTACCTTTCTACAGCTTGTAACCCTAGAAATCTGCGTCCTTTTTTCCACACGTGTGAGAGAGTCTTTCTACGCAGGAGAGAGAAAGAGACTCTTTTCTGCGTAGGAGAGAGAGAGATGATGAGAAGTGAAGTGACCAAATGATGAGGAGACATCTTGTATTTATATGCAAACATTGAAGATGAATAGATGTGTCTTTTGGGCTTCTGAGCCTACATAAGTTGCTGGCCGACTTTTACAATTTGTCCATAATCAAAATAAATTCATATCTCCATAAATACTTATCGAAATCGGATGATCTTTAGATCAATCCTACACCTCTCGAGGAGAGGAATCTAGGAAAAATATTATCCCCATGAATAAGGTGACCCACATGGAGTTTGGCCCTAGTTGCCAATTTTAACAATGTGCCTCCAAAATATCTTCCATACGTGACCAGTCCAGTTGGTTCTATACATAGGACCAGCAATTGAAAAAACAATGCAATAGCTAAATTATGATGAGCCATATCAGTCAACCATAAACTTTGACTTTGTGGATGTAATCCTCCGAGAAGAGTTAGGATAGCAGTTCCCACCCCTTGGGAGGTACCAAATAAGTGACTACTAGAATCAATATTTTGACCATAAAGATTCCACTGACCTGTGAAAAGCTTCCACCAGTTGTGTTTCTCTCTCTCTCCTATCCCGCCCGGGTTGATTCGATTCGACCAGCAGTTGTCCGTATTTGTCAAGCCTAGAAGCCACCATCCGTGTTGTCGTTCCATTGTCTTACCCACCCAATAATCCAAATATAGCAAGCAAATCCCGCCATCAATAAAATCATCGAGCAAGCATCAATGAAAATATCCTAGCAGTGCCATCGCCCACGATAGAATAAAGAAAGAAGCAGCGCGAGGGTCCTAACCTCTTCGCAATTGAGATCTCTCCTACCTGATATATTTCCTACGCTACTCAACACGGTCAATGGTCCTTCAAGTGGTGAATCTACGTATACCAGCATTATCATGGCATGATTCCAGGTAGTACCCTTTCCTTGTTCCATATCGTTTCAGTGAGGTGGGAACATTCCAATGTTCCATAGCGGGTATTGATTCCCAGGTACTGCTTCTAACGTTTATCATGCATGTGATGCGCAACCCGCCCGCTTGGTAGATGTGAGCTATTGCCCGGTGGACCATCCCTCTCGAAGACATACCCTGGCTACTATACTCCCGACAAGAGAAAAAGCAAGCCAAAACTTTTGACTCATGAGCAAGAAATCAAATGAAATCAACCAATATAAAAGGTGTTCCCGTAAAGCCTAAAAAAGTATGATGTGTCCTCCTAAATCAAACAATAAAACCATTCATCAATCCTGATCAGCCTTTGTCGTTATGGATTCGAGAGCATAATGACATATCGTTTCTTCTAGTCATGAATTCGAGATATTATATATGTCATTATGAATTGAAGTGATGGCGGCCCTCACCATATGAATAGTGAGTCCTCACCATATGAATGAGTGACATGGTGCCTTATAGTGAGAGTTCGGTAAAACTCCCTCACATATGAATAGTGAGCCCCCTAACAGGTCTATCGGCCTCTCATTAGTCGAGAGCCCTTCTAGCAGGCTCACCTTATTGTATAGCGGGAGTTTCAAGATTTCCCTCCTAATTAGCATTTCAGGATGCACAAGCAGGCTCGACTGATAGGAGAGGAGGCGGAGGTTTTGAAGCGTAATGACATAATATAATTCATTCATGCATACATGACATATCTCGAATGAATGTAATTACATAATCGATGACTAGAATACTGTCGAAATGAACCAAGGAGACACGAACTAGTCTCATGTTAGTATAGGGCAATGGTTTTCACTATCACACTCTTTGAATCAGTCATATTAGCATGTTCTAATCTTGTATCAGATGTGGTTAAGATAGCTATATAGAATCACTACTAGTTAGCTTAGTAAGCATATCCCATATCACTATTATAAGCTTCATTATGTAGATTACTATGACAATGAGTATGATACACAGTTTGTTACATCACTTGTGTGACTTATACCGATATAGGCTTAGTTTGTACTCTCTCCATAAAGCTTTAACATGGTCTGTTTCATCTAACTAACATGTTGTACTATCATATTACTCTGAATATGTGGTGTTAATTAGGGATAGCAATTACCATAAGTATAGTCTCTCTGTTCTAGCTCTCTAATCATAAGTATAGTGTAAGAGCTTAACCAACTTGCTTACTTAAACTGAATACAGTTGTAGATAAGCTATAAGTAGTAAGCATTCACATAATGAATCACACTTTCTATTAAACGTATAGGGTATGATTACAATCATGATGATACAGGGAGTTATTGTACCGTATCTAACAACTTGATAAGCGTAAAGTAAGACTGAGTAGAAGGTTCACACTAATAACATATCGAACATTACCTATATAAGCTTACTTATACCTATTCATTACTCTGATTACGTGTTTACAGCTAGTCTGATCATAGAAGTTGTCATAACTGTTGTTACTTGTTCAACCTCTTTATATAAGCTATAGAGGTCATTGTAACCTCATATTCAATGGGCTTTGATTCCCTGTCTGTTTTACACTAAGTAATGCCTACCTATATTAGATTATTGGAATAACGTAACCTATGATACTTACTGCTTAGTAGAGACCTGTGAGCTAATTGATCTTACATATAAGAATGAGTACCATTGTATATTGTGTACCATGGACCTGCCTTATTCCTATATATGGTGACTGTTCATGTTCCCTCTATGCATATAAGAGACTCATACTGTAATCATACAGTACCAAATAGGACTAATTAGGCAGAGTATATAGCCATGATATATCCCTAATAAATGAGAAGATGACTACTATGAGAAGGAAATAATTCTCCAAAGACTGCATGACATGGAGAAACAACTCCAAGCTCAAGAAGCTTTATCCAAGAAAATGCATGAGGATGAGGTAAATCATTCAAACTTGTCTTCAATTTCTTCAATTGAAAAGTGTGTTGGTTCTTTTGAGAAACATACCTGAGGCATAGGGTCCAAATTAATGTTTAAGATGGGCTATCAAGAAGGCAAAGGTTTGGGCAAGCATGCACAAGGCATGGTTGATCCTATTTCAGTTATGGAGCGACCCAAGAATGTTGGTCTTGGATATGAACAGTTTAATGGCGAAGAATTCAAATCCTTGAATGCATGTGATGCAAATTTAAAAAGAACCTTTATCCCAAGTTCTCAAATGAATATATGCCAAAATTGTTTTAAGCCATCATGCAGTAAGTAGAGGGTAAACATGTCGCTTATGGCGAGCATGCAAATGTAAACAATTTTCAAGACAAGCACAGTGGTGAAAGTCTGAAAAGGAAAGTTGTCTCCTCTACTAGTTCATCGTCTCTCGAAGACAAAAAAGATGGACATTCTATGCAGCAAAAGAGGAAGTTTTGTTGCACATTTTGTGGTGGATTTAACCATGTTGCTTCAATATGCTAGTTGAAAAAGAAAGCACACAGGAAGTAGAAGAGGCAAAGAAAACTTTCTCAGAAAGTGCTTGAAAGTTGCAAATTTTGTCAAAAGAAGGGACATCATGTTTCTCATTGTTGGACCTTGCATCCAACAAGTCATCCAAAGCACCTGCAGCTTGAGGACAAAAACATTGGCGCAAGTGGATCTATGGATTCCATTATCGATGTGGAAGATTCACATGAAGAATTGCTGCTGCAACAAAAATCACCATTGAAGTGGCTTGGTAGGAAGTGGATGGACTTCTTGACATAGTAAGACATACTCCTTTTGTACATACAAACTTTGGATGTATGCATGTTTTTTTTATGTTGTTGCAAAAATTTCGCCATGAAGGTAAAAGATGAGTATGAGACTCACTCTATCGCAGCGAAAGTTATATTCATTTCAGCTTTGAAAGTACATGTACATGTGATCGAGGATATTGTACTTTTGATTGTACTTAAGAGAAAGTTGAAAGATGAACTGCATGCATGAGAATGATATGCATCAGCATAGGGATCATGATGATTTCCTTGTATTTTAAACATGTATGTGTGATTAACTTGAAGGGTTGATTACTTTGTTTCTAACCATGCATGTAATGTAATATTGACTTGGAAAAAGTTAATTTGATCTCCAAGATTGTAAAGAGGAGAAATGATGAAGTGTTTCATCTTTGTAAAAGCCTTCTCATTTGGGAGGCAATGATTCTTCTGGAGCGGAGGTGTCATGATGGGCATCGTGACAGTTGGCAAGCCCAGATGTTCAGAGGAATGTTTCAGCTCATATATCATCAAGTTTCATTGCTGGTTCCTGCAATTTTAGATTTGTCTGGCGAAAGAACTTAGTCGGGATTCGACGAGTACTTGGCTTACAGCGAAAAGTCACCATGACGACAGTTGATAAGGCAGGACATTTTGGCATCAATATGCTCCTTTGGCTGAATGGGAGAGGATATTTATGTTCCTCAAGAGCTGTACAGTTCAGTTCAAAGATTCAGTGAGCTTTTGGAGACCAAAAGCCTTCTCATTTGGGAGGTGTGATCAGGGGCTCAGTACCAAGTGTCGTAAAATGGTCAAAAATGAAAGTTTTCAGAACTGATTGGAACCTAAACGAATGGAAAGTGCTCGTCCTCCCGATTCTGGCGTCGCAAATGGTTCGAAAAACGGTCACCGTATGTGAACGTTATGGCAAAAACAAAATTGCCCAATGACCCTTAATTTTTTTTAATTTTTAAAAAAATTAAAAAGGGAATATTCCACGAAATATTCCTTGGAATATTCCACAAAATATTCCGTGGGGACGGACCAATCAGAGGCTTCCATGTGGCAAGCCCGAAGGCCGCCACGTGGCCCTGATTACATCAGCGGACATGGCGCGTATGTTAAAATTTTCATGGTGGGGAGGGTGGATTCGAACCCCCAACCTTCCATATAACAAACACATGACTTACCATTAGAGCAAGGGCACCGAACTTGTCAAAAGGGCGGAGTTTTATTGTTTTAAATTTAAATGTTTGCAGAGCGGGAAAATTTGGGGGGCTAGCCCCTAAGGGCCAGCCCTCCCCCACCATATGACCACGCCCCAGGAACCGGGGGCTAGCAGCTAACCGCCGGGCGCGAATTCCAAGGATAACCGCCGAGCCAACCAACGTGGTCACATGCAGATTTGGTGGGCAGTTAAGTTTCAGTTGGCGGATTTTTTGGCGGAGCGCCAAATTTGGCGGTCCCGCCATAATTGGCGGAGCTCCACTAAAGTTAGCTGGAGTCATTTTAGGGGAAACTGGTAGTTTTCATTAAATGGCCATAACTTTGGCTAGGAAAGGCCGTTTTGAACGAATTTTTCTTTGATTTTGGGTCTCTTCGACCTTCTGAAGCCATTGGCACAGGTTTCACAACCATCTGAGGTCATTTGCAGGTTTTTTTTAGCTTCGGGGAAGTTCTAGGAGCCACCAAGGTCAAATCAGTTTGGGAGCTGCATTGGGAATTGTGCAGCCAGTGAATGTGGAACGAAGGTCAATCCTGAAGTTTTCCAGCCTTCTGAATCCATTTCTACAGCTCTTTTTTCCTTCTGAGGCATTCTTCTCACTATTTAGCTTCAGGGAAGCTTTCAGGGCCACTAGGGCCATTTCAGTGTTGGCGCTGTTTGGGGGCTATGTTCATCCGTTTTCGGTGATTCAAAAGCCTATGTCTGCTATTTTCGACCTTCTGAGTCTAATGGCAGAGGTTTTAGAACCAATTGAGGTCATCTTCACCTCGAAATTCTCTATGCAAGTTTAAAGGGCCACTAGGGCCAATTGGGGAAAGTACTGTATAAGGTACAAATTTCGCTGTTTAGTGTTTGGGAAAGAGCATGTTTGGCTAATTCCTATCTTCTGATTCTGTATTTACAGTCAGATCTATCCTTGGAGACACCCATATTCTTGTATTAGCTTTTGTAGCACTTTTAATACAAGAGGACACGCCTAGTTGGAGAGGTTTGGTCCAGCAGATGTAGCCCAGAGGGGGGGTGAACTGCTTTATCATTTTGATGTCTTTATTTGCTGAAGATGAGATGATAAACAAAACTGATATAAAGTATTAAACAAAAAATAAATATAACTTGCATACACACATAATCACCTATTCAGCTACAGAAAGTTATTTGTCTTATTCCGCAAGACCTTAAACTTCAAGTATGTGTATGTCAAAGACTTCTAAGTGTTTACTTTGTTATTTCTTTAGGCAGAGCCTGTAGAGGGCCAGGTAGCCTCTGGAACTCATCCTCTTTTTAGAGGTGACATGTCTGGTGAATGCCCCTACAGTCTATCTCTGTATAAGAAATAAGAATTCTATACATTTTTAGAGGTCATTTGGAGTGTCTAGCTCACAGTTGAAATTATTGGAAATGGGTACCTTGCACCTTTAAACAAGTACATTCCATTTTCAGATCACTCAGGCGCACTACTGGTCGCACTGGTCCAATATCTTCACAAGTACATGTTTTTGATTAGTCTTGATAACATTTAAAAAACACAAGAACATTATAAAGCAATAAACAAAGATATGGTCAGATCTTTTACCTATAACGCCCCATTGCTCGCCAACTGTCAGCACCAAATCTGGGTCACCCGGAAATCCATCCCTGCATATGGATACTCAGCATAAACCATTTTCTGATGGTTGAACCACTCAAAGAAGGAATTAGAGAATGAAATCTGCGACCGGCCAGCATGTCTGGCCATAAGATCTACCCATCTCTGCATCCGTGGTTCTGTCGGTGTTGGCACTCCAAGTGAAATGTACTATGGCTGCATCAGTGGGATCTTCTCCATGGTGAAAGTGGTCAGAATAGAGCCATAACCAAGTTCTTGGATCTTTCGTTCTTCACCTTGGTAAGCTGTTCTTTTATCACTGGAAGTACTGCATCACACTAGTTGAATACCTTTGGTTTAAGGCATTCCAAGGCAGACTGCATATAGGATCTGTTGGCCAAGTGAAGAGCCACTCTACCTGCCAATCTAGCAAAGGTGAATAAGATAGTTCTCAAGGATCGGTCAGTGACATCTTGAATATTGATCTTGCCGTCCCTGCTTGGCTGAGATCCATCTCTACAAAATCGATGAATATAATCCCTCACGGATTCACCCCCATGGGTGGATCCTAATAGTGAGAGAGGGGCACCATGCCTCGGTAAACCGATCAAGAAGTAGATATCCTCAACAGTCAAAGGGATGGATTTACCTCTAATCTGGAACATTTGGTTGGTAGGATCCCATGCATCGAGAAGATATTGCAACAAGTTGATTTGTTGCCTCATGCTAGATATGCGGAAGAACTTGAGCAAGCCACAGTTCCGCAATGCAGTCACCTTACCCAGATCATGTAGGGCAATCATATAATGACCATCTTGTTCCGATGAATCTCTAAAAAAAAAACAAGAGAAGAATTAGGATCCTAATTTAGGCAAAAACAGGAAGAATTTCCTTGAAAAATCAGTGCATAAACTTTCCTCGTTGTGCCCATCGCACCCTAGTTGTGTACTAGGTGGGATGCATACTAACTGGCCAATGGCCAACTCAGTATGCATCACACTTTTTGATGTGTACTAGGTGCGATGGGGAGAGAACGAACTGTTCAAACCCCAGAGGCCTAGAAAAATAGGAAAACATGCTTAGAATCAGAAAAGGAAAGAATGCAATTGAAGAGCTCAGGGTTAGCTCCTACCTAGTCCAGACGGCACCGAAAATAGTCCACATAATCTCCTAGAATCAACTGATGAAAATCGAGGGGGAAAACACCTCCAGAGCTCCAACAATCCCAAATTTGAATGAAATGGTAAAATGAGAGGTAAAAACTAATTTTATGTTACTATTCACGTAATTCAAGTAAGGTATTGGTTTTTTAACTCATTTTTTCAAGCATGTATTTACATTTCTAATCAGTTTGATGGAGCAATTAAACAGGTAGTACGACCGTCAAGAGAACATAGTGTTAATGGTGAATTGAACATCTCTAACTATTATCATGAGCAATGTTTCCACAAAGTTCAAGCTCGTTAGAAAATAAGGCTAGCTATGAGAATATGTTCCCCCAGAGTTCAAGCTCATTAAAAAATGAACCCACTTTCAATAAATAACCTTTGTGATTGCATTACTATCAACTTTTGAGACTTGGTCGTGTTCTTACCATCACCTCCACTTTTTAGCCGATCATACACCTCCACTTGATTGTTTACCCTTTTGAGGAATAGCTACGACAAGTGATTTTGTTAGCCACCTTCTTTACACTGCCGTGATCGAAAGTTCCAAACATTACCTGGAACCAGTTGCTACCCGAGAATATCATTCATTCCTCAAAAACGAGTCTCTTTTAAGCTCTTTTTAGACTCGTAAAATATAAAAATATCGCCGAGCAATTGGCCTCTCTAGCTCATTAAAGTGATTGAAAGTGCCATCCCTCCTCTATATTTTAATCTTTTTGGACTTGAGGGATCATTACACAAAAAGTTCGAGAGCTTGTCTTTTCCGGCTCGTTAAAGTGATTGGAAAAGCCATCCCTTTTGTATTATTTTATACTTTTTCGTACTTAAGGGATTATACTACGAAAAATGATTACTGGAGTTTTTCCGTTTTTTTTCTTTCAGATTCTCTAAAACTAAAAAGGATCGAGTTATCTTTGTCATGAAACTCATTAAAACAATAGCGACAAACTTGTCCATTACACACAAGAGCGAGTTACATTGTCGCTAGGCTCGCTAAAACATAGCGACAGGTTTGCCCAAAGGGAAAATTATAGAACAAGCATATGTTATCCTCCTCAAGCTTGACAAAAATAAAGAGGTACTGGTCAGCAATGACTAGGGAAAAATTGGGAAGAAAACTTGAAGAACTTCATTGCTAGCAAGTCGCTCTTGAACATGACACTTTCCGTTCATCGGTCATCCATTTTTGGGGTTAACGCTACTGATCCATTTTCAATGTCACCGATATGTTCAAGAGAAGTCGCTCAGAGAATTCACCAACGAAGCTTACGCCTCATCTGCTGCAATACCTTCACTCTCCATTTTTCATGACTGCCACCCTGAACCTTGTATCAACAAATCATTTTCACCTCCACAAAATCAATTGCTCTGTTCTGTGTCGTAGATGTGGGATTCATTAAGGCCCTCCTATGATGGATCACTTCTTGTCGACATCATCTCATTATCCAAGAAGTCGACTTCGGAAGAACCCTTTCGGTACTTTGAAGCTTGCATGCCTCAATAGTAAGTTTCTCACTTCTGGCGACAAGTTTACATCAATGGCCTTCGACTGAAAGATTTTGTGTGGTGTTCGACATCGACTCATGTATTCACACCACGTGAATTGTACTGCAGTACCTTGAGGATCATTATCATTATCGGTGATTCCTCTCGCGCCTATTAACTGCTTACATCATTGGCTGGTAATCAGGTGATGTCTTTCCATGTTCGACACCAGAACATATTTTCACATGGATCAACTTGTACTTCGGGCGAAGATTGAACGAGTTTGAAGACCCCGGATGTAGTTTCATCCATCTAGGCTGCGATATATTCAGGAAAATAAAGACATCAAATGTACATCATAGCTGCATAGATAATCATCCAAGCCAAAGGATGATGGCTCTAACAGAATCATTAGTCTGCCACACAGATGGTTGTCTGTCCTATGTACATGAAAATGAATTTATAAAGCTAAGCATGGGAATGCCCACCTCAGCTAGATCATGAAAATTTTATGAAGATAACGTATTGTATTGTATCTTATTACAGGTCACCTTCTAGTTTGAAAAACCTCGGATCCTCATGATAAATCATTTCACCCGACATCAGAAGATTTACAACCTCATGCTTTAGGGGGAAACTGTTATAGACATGTTTGGGCATTGCAACCCCAATCACATATGTCCATAAAAAAAGGGCTTCTAAACCCCTAAAAGTGTTGTTTCATACCCTAAAGGAACAAGGTTAGCTGATTACATAATTTCCCAGAAGTTCTGCTTGAAAAACTACTCAGAACTGGTCAAAACTGGACCATATAGACTACTCAATGCTAAGGGTGCGATGCATCTCACTTGTGACACACAGAGGGTGCAATGCATACTGAAAAGCCCTTCTGTAGGGTATGATGAGAAAGAGCAGACAAATGGCAGAGGTAGTTTGCTACGTGGAAACCCAGAGAATCTTCTAGAAACTGCTCATTTGACACTTGCCTCTTTGAATTCGCCCATGGATGAGTAAGAGATCATGAATTCTCCAAGTGGAACCAAGAAATATCAGTGAAATGACACTAATCAAAATCCCAGAAGCTGACTCACCCACCTGCAAATATCTATATATGGATCCCTCATCCTAGAGATCCAGAGGTTGGAATTTTGTAATTTGTAAGGAAGTGCTGTTGGTTTCTCTTCGAGACACTATATTGTTGGGTGTTCTAAGCTTTTCATGAGGTGAAGAGGGCTTTCATGTTGGGAGGATGGCAATGGATCAGACTACTGGGATGTAATCCTCTCTTCTACTACTTCTATCAATAAAGCTATTTGAGTTTTCCTCCATATACTTGTATATCTATGAATTTTGTATTTGTGTATGCATTTGTATGGTTAATGTACATTTGATTCTACGTTGCTTATGGTTATAGATCTCTATGCTTTGATGGTATTTTGTTGCTTTGACTCTACAGGTGCTCTTTGAAGTGGGACAAGTGAAAAAGTAGTGGCGAAAGCTTTATCAAGGGAGAGAGGAAACAAGCAAGGAGCCAAGAGAAAGACTGAGGTTGGTGCTCTGTGCTTCTCTCTCATCTATCTCTCATAAAGGAAAACACAAATTACTTTAAATTGTTTGTTTCTAAGATAGCTACCCGTAATAGTGGGACTAGCAGATCTGAGTAGACACTAGTTTTACCGATAACAATTCTTATAAATTTCTCAAATCCCTTATTTTGCCTACACTAAACCCTAATTTCCTCTCCCATTGAGCTAGGGTTTGCTATGGTATCAGAGACATCTGAGCATAGAAGGCATAAGGGATTTCTTATTCAACCTTAGAAATCTGGTGGAGTGATAACATACTGGCATCGTTGCCAAGGAACAAAAGATTCATTTTCCCTGGGTGTATGACAAAGTTTAGATCTGATTGCTGATGGTGGATAGTGATCAGGCACATGAAGGATGAAATTATCCACGTGGTGACTCCAAATCAGTTTCAAAATCAAATCCAAAGACTCCACTAGAGGATGAACCTTGCCAAGAAATATGAAAGGACAACATGGGAAGATTAGGTATTCAACTTGGACTTTTATTCAAGACATCATGTTGTTTGTCATGAAATATCTCTTCTATTTTCCTGAGAACTTCTAGAAAGTTTTCCAAGGTATATTATCTTTGAGAAAAGATCATGAAACTCCTTTGGATTCCTTTCCTTTTAAGGTTGAAAATACAAATTCCCCGTACGCCTTTGATCTTGGTCCATACCGTTTTTCCAAATATTATGATGACCATCTTCAAATTGATGAACCTCAAGAGATCAAGACTAATCCTACAACTTCCATACATACTCCTACACCTTGTAAAATTCTAGATAGATACAAACCACTCATCTTACCTCTTATAATCCATGCTTTCCTTGAAAGTCATTACCCATATCTGCCAAGGTTTGATGGTGAATGTGACAACATTACTACTGAGAGACATATGCATAATTTTGAGACTTTTCTCGACCTTTTTGAAGTTGATGAAGAGGATGTTAGTATTAGGTTGTTTTCTCTTTGTTTTTAAGGAAAATTCAAGATTTGGTTCAAAATCCTGCTGGCTGCAAGCATCTCATATTTCCCGCAGTTTATCAAAGTTTTCCTTGACAAGTCGGTGGTCAAAGAAAACCCTTTCCTGATTCTAGAAGAGTATGACCAGCTGAAAAGATAGCCATGGGAGACAGTACAACAATTTTCTGCCATATTCAATCAAGTCTATTGTTCAATACTTGCCAATATAAGACCTCCTCTTGGCTCATCTCTCTTACATTACTCGAATGCCTTTGATCTGGAAATGGAGTTTCAGCTGAGAGAAAGGAAACTTGCAACACTTGACGAGATGCAAAATAATGTAGTAGATGTAGAGGCTAATCTGTTGTTCAGAAGGGCAAAGTTGAAGGAAGAAAAGAGGGAGAACATAGATGCAGAGCACTTGACATCTTTAGAGGTAAAGATCGGAATTTTGGTGAGTGTAGTGGAGGAAATGATGCAAAATATCACCATGAGAGATGAATTTTCTATTCAAGATCACCATGACCCACTTATCCCAGTAAAAGAAGAGGGTGCTTGCCCTAAACACTTGCCTGCTAACCTCAACTACCATAGGTCAGAAAATAGATTTATAGATCAATCCGAGGAGAAACAATCTATTGACCTAATGTGTATGTTTGATGACATTACTTTTGATGATTTTCCAAAGTTTGATCAGTACAAAGATGATTATGTTCTCCAAACAGAAGCTAATATTTTAGACCAATCAACAGCTGGTTTGTGTGAGGAGGAAAGTGAAGAAAATTTGGAAGTAAGTGAAGGATCTTTGCCTTTTTGTTTTACTTCATTTCAGTTCATCAGAGACAACTTTGATGCAATCAGAAATCAACAGTCATTAAGTTTTTATCTTGACAATCAAAAGGATAATGAAATTCTTGATTAGAGCTCCTTACCCTTGTGTTTCTCCTCATTTGCAAAAATAAGAGAAAACTATAAGCAAGAAGATAAGCGAGTGGTCAACACTATAAATGATAAACCTTCTTTTGAATTGATTTTTGAGGAAATCATTTGAGACATATAATCCTCCTTAGCTCTAGATTTGCAGCCACTAAATTCCATTGAATTTCAAATTGCAGATGAAGGCTTGGAAGCTGAAACATATAATCAAATGATGCAAGATGATTCTGTACCATTATGTTTTGAAGCATTTCAGTTTTTAAAGGAAACTTTTCATAATATCTCAAAAGCAAAGGATGAGCAACCTGTAGAAGGTCATGTAGTCTCATTAGAACAAATGGAAAATAGGTTGCAACAGTCTTTTCAAGTTTTTCATGACCCAATAGCTAATGTGTTGGATAATATCTGTAGTAAAAGTCCTTCTCCATTAGCTAACTATGAGCTTGAAAAGAGTGTTGATATAAACTTGATCCGACAACCCGTTTCTTTGTCATTTTCAATAGGAGTCTGATTATAAAGCTCATCTGAAAATTTGCAGTCATATCAGGATAGTAATGAAGAAGTGTTGGCTTATTGGGGCCTGACCCACGTTCAAAAGTGTTTTAGCCAAATAAATCCTGAAACTACTAGCCCTTTCAGTAACAGTCCGCAGAGCGCGGACTGAGGTCTCACTTGAGGTAGTATGGGAGGGTGCTAGAGCCAAGTTTTCGCACCTTAGGGATGTCTTGATGAGATCTGGAAAGGTCGCGAACCGATCCTGACACTTGTGATGCTCCGCACAGCTGTCTGACCTTTGCGTAGCTCTATGAAGAGCACAAAAAGGCATTGTCTAGATCCTTTATCCTTACTGTGTTATTATTATAGAGCTGACTTAATTTTGTGGGCCCAATATTCTTATCAATCATTCAACATACATAAAAAGCGCGTACAATCATAAACTATAAGGAGAGGCATAAACACATACCAGAAGCATAAACATACAGATCTACGAATAGATGCACAATATTCCAGAATCAACTTTTCTTTTATTAAACTTCTGTTCTGTTACAATCCGAACTTCACCCTGCGCACTCAGTTGTAGGGGTCTGCACACACAGCTGCAAACTCTTCCAGACCTTTGCACACACAGCTGTAGAGCCTCTCTCTTTACTACTACTACCTAAGACTCAGACTTACAGACTTAGAGCGAATATCGCATTCTAAAACCCATATCACATTAGATCAAATCTAAAAGATGACCTCCACCCTTAGAACCTCGCTCTATTTATGTATTCCCATGGTCCGCGGACCATGGGTAGGCTGACACATTCTATATTAAATTACAATATTTTAGGGTGGACAACCCTAGACTCTCACACTCCGTGCCTGCATTTTGCAGGGTCTTTCCATTATATTGACCAAAACTCAGCTTTAAGCCCCAAAAATCTGCTATAGGGGGATCCGTTGCCCAATAGGCCCCCAACACAATCATCGTGACTAGTCCCGAGTCACTCGGTTGGTGTGGTGATCTTCGCATGAAGTCCATCCAATCTGTGCCTATGTAGCGTGAAGGTCCAGAACTCACCATGCTTCCCTTTTTTAGATTTGCTTCCTTTCTGCTTCAGAATCATCTACATCTGACTTGATCTTCTACTGCGATGCCGACTTCTAGTACCTATGTTTATAGTCTTGCACATCTGTCAGGGTCCTCGAGTCGAGAAGACTATGCTTCGGTCGGTTAGTCAGACAGTCGGCCCACCCATGTAGAGCTTCAGGCAACTGCCATTTACTCTTCCTGGGAAGGGATCTCCATTAAGTTTGACTAGTTGGACCGTGCCTCTGTCTGTGACCTCTTTTACCACATATGGCCCCAACCAATGCATTCAGAATTTTCCAGGAATTGTTTCGAACTTGCTATCATCTAGCAACACTAAATCATTTTCCTTGAATGTTCTCAACTTGATATGGCGATTATGCCAAGATTTTTTGCGTTGTTTTTGTACCTGCTGATGGAATCCTGCCAGAAACCATTCTTCCTAAAGTAATTCCAATTGCATGTGCCTTTCTTCCAAGGCTTCATGGTCTGCCATGCTTGTCATTGTTGCTATCTACAAACCTGGTACAATGTATTCCATTGGCATGACTGCTTTCGTGCCATAGACTAACTTGAAAGTTGTCTGACCTCTGAATTTCTTGCACGTGGTTCTGTATGTCCATAATACATCAAGTATGCACAAGTCCCAGTCGTTTAGCTGTGTGTTACATACTTTGGTCAACGCAGTATCCAGAATCTTATTGAATGCTTCTACTGTCCCATTAGCTTGCGGATGGTATGACGTACTTTGCTGATGATACACCTGGAACTCCTCGGTGAGTGTGCTGATAGTTTCAATGAGGAAGTGCATTCTGTGATCACTCATTAAAATTCTCGGGCATCCAAACCATGTCAACACTTTTTCAAATAAAAATTTCGTAACTGTGGCGGCCGTACAGTCCTTAACCGGTTGTGCCTTCGCCCATCTAGTCAGGTACTCTATCGTGGTGATGATGTAGCGTGCACCCGTCTTCCCTTGAGGTTTGATTGGCCCCACAAAGTCTATCGCCCATTTTTCAAATGGCTATAGCATCATCTATGGATTGAGGGGCATCCCATCCCTTCACAATGTTTTCCCAGTCCATTGACATACATCGTAGGCCCGAAAGTACGCTTTTGACTCTTGATGTAGGATTGGCCACCATAGTCCAGTGCGAAGAATATTTTGTGCCGTCACCCATCTCGTATAGTGTCCTCTTGCATCCCCCCCATGGGCTTCTATGAGGATCTATCCTCACCCAAATTTAGGTACATATCTTCATAATATCTCATCATTTCCCATTTTGTAGAGGTGCCCCGCGATGACAGAAAAATCTACCGTGCGTACCACCAATTCCTTCTTCTGCTATACTAAATATCCCTGTGGTGCAGTCCTTGTGGTTAATAAATGGATTATACCTTCGAAGTGGCCATCCGCGACACACACTGCATAGAGTTGCACATCAGGTAGTCCTTCCTCCAAATTTGTTGGCTCCTCACTGTTCTCAATTCGTGATAATTGACCTGGTCTTGCATTTAGGTGTCTTAGCTTTATGATGACCTCGAAGTCATACTCTTGAAACAGTAATAGCCATATGCATATGCACCCCCCCAACAGAGGCTTTTTCACCAGGTATGTCAATGCAGAGTGATCGGTATACATCTTGAAGTCCCCCCAAGTAGATAGTGGCGGTATTTTTGGAGGGCGTATACCATTGCCAGTCCTTCGTGCTCAGTAGTTGAATAGTTCTTTTCTGCTTTGAACAACCATCGACTTGCGAACATGATCAGGTGATCCACGCCTTCTTGCATAAGTACAGTGCCCAGCACGATACATGATGCATCAACATGTACATGAAATTCGATGTCCCATTTTGGGAAGACCAAAATGGGAGCGGATGCCATTTTTTCGTTGAGAACATCCAAAATTTTCTTACAATCATCATTCCAACAATATGTAGTGTCCTTTTTCAAAAACTGTTCCATTGGTGCTATGATTTGTGCATAGCTCTTAATAAACTTTCTATAGTAACCAGTGTGCCCCAACGTGGCGCGTAGTTGTTTGACACTTTGCGGCACTTCTAGATTGAGAATAATGGCAATCTTCGTAGGATCCACCATCAGGCCCTGTTTGCAGACCACATGGCTGAGCAAATTTCCAAAGGGGACTAGGAATGTGCATTTCTTCAGATTCAGCACAATCTGGTGCCATCGGCAAGTATCCAGCATCAACCGTAAGCTCGCTATATGGTGTTTAACTAACCCAAATACAGTCCAATAATCCAGATAGACCTCTAAGAACTTGTGGATGTATTCCTTGAACATGGCCACTTCTACGCGTGAAAATATCGCTGGTGTTCTTGAGTCCAAAGGGCATAACAATGTATTGGAAACAACCCCATTCGGTTGTGAAGGTTGTCTTATTTCTATCTTCCGGTGCAATCTTGATCTGATGGTACCCTGAGAAGCCATCCGTGAATGAGTAAGCTTCCTTTCCACCAACATTCTCCAATACTTCATCCATAAATGGTGTTGGGAATGGATCGTGAACATAGGCGTCATTGAGCTTCCTGAGGTCCACGCAGATTCTAATTTTTCCCTTCTGTTTTTTCTCTTGTACGACCATAGGACTCACCCAGTCTGATTCTTCCACTGGTTCTATAATTCTAGCTACAAGCATTTTGTCTAATTCTTTGCGGACCTTTTTTTTATACTTTGGATTCAAACGGTAAGGTCGCTGCTTAACCAGATTCGCATCCAGTTTCAGAGTGATCTTCACAGCAATTTCATGCATGTCTCTAAAAGGGTAGTTAGCATAAAAGGATCCATTCTTGTCTCTGGTTGATCCTTACTACCTGGAGTAGAGGCTTCCGTGAAGCTCTTCTTAGCTTCCATAAACTTCTCCTTTGCACATTCCAAGTCAAACTCAGGCTCCTTTGTAGGAGCCTTGTGAACCCATGTACCTTCCTCAGGCTACTTCCCCTTATCTTCCCCTGTAGTCACGCCACTTCAAAGAACCATATTCACATTTGGGTCTTCTTTGCACTATTCAAACCTCATCATTTGGATATTCTGAGTTGGAGTAGGCTGTAGTATCCCTTTCTCGCGCATCTGTGCGATCAGTGTAGGACAATCTACTACTTCACGATCGAATTGAGCACAGTATGAACAAGATAGTCTTGTCAGATTGGTACAATCACGAGGGTAGTGTCTTGGTCCTCCGCAATTGTAACAGATTAGCTCTCTGCAGCCCCTTCCTAGCCCCATTCCTCCTCGTCCTCGACCTTGCCCTTGAAATCCACCATGCGCTATTCCTCCTATTGGGTCGAAGGCTCGTGTTTCTACCTGCATTCAATAAGTGGGGTTCAATCCATCATCATCTCATAGCTCCAACATGTACGCTCATTGTGGTCCACTTATCTACAAAAATTACAAAACAACGGCTGTAGAGTTTGTGTATATTTTTGCAACAAATGACAATTGAATGTTGTGTGCTTTCGTCCTTCCTGACAGATCACACACCAAAGCGTGGGTGTTGCACTTGGCCCTACCTGTGCCTCCGGTCTCAACAGCATTGGTCCTCCTCTTGCCAAGTAGTTCGCAAATATTAGACAGTGATCCTTATTGTGGCCCCTGGCCTTTACATTTTATGCACCACACTTCTTCATGCACCTCTGGCCATGGCACCCTATCTTACTTCAAACTCTGCATCTCCAAGCATAGGTTCTGCAATTGCACGTGGATCTGTTGGACTCCCAATCCCAGATCCTGTATCGGTGTTTCATGCAACCTCATTTCCATTTCCAACACCTCTTCTTGGGTCGAAAGTTTCTGCTTTGACAGCGTCGTCCTCAGGTGTGGTGTCAAAGACACCACAAACCACGCGCGGTGCTACGCATTCGTTAACGTCATATTAGCCTCGTGGATAGTACTCTTTATTCTTTGATCTAGATCCCAGAGGGTCTCACCTGAAAGCATCGTGATCTCTTTAAATCCAATGATTGACTATGTCTCTGATTTCGACCTGCTAAATTCTCTGTTCAGCACGTTCCGGATCTCCGATATTCCTGCATTTGGGTGATCATTCGAGTGCTTGATATACCAAGTCAACGCACGATCTTGCAATGTGATCACCAATGTGGCCTTCTTAATGTTGTCATATGTGACCCCTTGTGCTTCCCACATTGCTCTTACCACGAACCAAAACTAGTCCAGATCATCATTCCCTACTCCTCTGAATACGAGTAACTTGATCGCGCTCACCATGCTGAACTGTGGTGGTGGTGGAGGTGGGTGGGTGAAGATGGAGGTGAAATAGGTGAAGTAGGTGAAGGTGTAAGTGGAGGTGATAACTGCGGAATGTGCTGCCTTATCAAACTGACCACATTTCTAGGGGAAACTCGAGCGCGCTCTTCCTCGATCGGTCGTGGAGATGAAATTAAAGGACTACTCCCTAACCCTTCGATCCCTTTGTAGATCTTTTTTCTCTACATCGTTCCAATCATTAATGTATTTGCATAACCTACTTCTCACATAACAGCATATTAATCTAGGTATTCAGGGATTTGATGTACCTACCTTGCGGTCCCTTTAGAAAATGTCATTTTGCTTTGCTATATCTCACGGTTGTGTCTATCGCGAACTCAGTGATAAACCACCTATTATCTAGTCGAGCCAATGGTCCACAGCCTGCATGATCTTATCTTCTGATGCCTCTAGTATGCGTACTAACTCTGGAGTCCACACTATTAGTTGATTGATCTTGTACCTTCCTTGGCTGTCGGCTAACCTCACGATCCAGTCATACAACTCTAAAGAGAAGGATGCGAAGAAGATCTCATGGATTTTCATATATATGTAGCTATCTAGCCACCTCTTCTCAGATATCTGTAGAGTTTTGTTTTCCTATATCACGAACTTGTGAAGCTTCTGATCCAACCAATATTCAATGTCCTTCTTCATAGGGTTCCAGTGTTCTGGCACCAGACATCCCTTAGGTAGATCCTGGTCTTGAAAATGGAACCATTTGTTGGCTTATTAGGGCTTGACCTAGGTTCAAAAGTGTTTTAGCCAAACAAATCCCGAAACTACTGGCCCTTTCGGTAACAGTCCACGGAGAACGGACTGAGGCCTCACTTGAGGTAGTATGGGAGGGTGCTGGAACCGGGTTTCCACATGCTAGGGATGTCTTGATGAGATCTAGAAAGGTCGCAAACCGATCCTGCATGCTTGCACTGCTCCACACAACTGTCTGACCTTCGTGTAGCTCTGTGAAGAGCGCGAAGAGGCACTGTCTAGATCCTTTATCCTTACTGTGTTATTATTATAGATCTGACTTAATTTTGTGGGCCCAATATTCTTATCAATCATTCAACATCCATAACAAGTGTGCACAATATTAAACTGTAAGGATAGGCATAAACATGTAGCAGAAGCATAAACATACATATCTACGAATAGATGCATACTATTCTAGAATCAACTTAGCTTTTATTAAACTTTTGTTCCTTTACAATCCCAACTCTGCCCTGCGCACTCAGCTACAGGGGTCTGCGTACATAGCTGCAGAATCTTCCAGGCCTATTACCAGGAATAGTGTCCACTCAGAGTTGCTATTCCCACTAAGACTAGTAGCTATCTTAGAAACAAACAAGTAAAGTCTACTTTCACTTTCCTTTATGAAAATAGATAAGAGTGGAACAAAGGACACCAACCTTAGTCTTGCGCTTGGTTTCCTTGCTTGATTCCTCTCCTTCATGATAGATCTTTGATGCTTCTTCTTCATCTGCCCAACTTCAAAGAGCACCCGTGGAATCAAAGCAGCATACTACTATCGAAGAACAGAGATATATATTCATAAATAACACAGGACCAGATATGTGTTAACCATACAAATGCATATATAATGAAACATACAAGAATATGGAGGAAAACTTGAATAGCTTTAGTAAGATCAAGAATAGAAAGAGGATTACAACCATATGTTCTGACCTAGCATCATCCTCTATCAAGAAAGCCCTTCTTCACCTCAAGTAAAGCTTAGATCACCCAACACTATGAAGTTATACCAGAAAACCAACAACACTTCTCTACAAGATATAAGATTCCAGCCTCTGGATCTTTGTGATGAGGGATCCATATATAGATGATTGTAGGGGGGTGAGTCATATTCTGGGGTTTTGATTAGTGTCCTCTCTCTGATAGTTCTTGATTCCACTTGGAGACTGATGATCTCTTACTTATCCCTGGTCGAAAACAGAGAGGCAAGTGTCAGAGGGGAAGCTTCTGGAAGATTCCATGATCTTCCACCTCGCAAATTGTCCCTGCCATTTGTCCATTCCCGACCATCGCACCCTACAGTGGGGCCATTCAGTATGCATCGCACCCTTACTGGGAAGGTGATATGCATCACATCCTCTGCACTGGGTATTCAGTATGGTCCCGTTTTGACCATTTCTGAGCAGTTTTTAGTGGAGAACTTCTGGGAGATGATGTAATCAGCTGACCTTGTTCCTTTAGGTAGTGAAGCAACACTTTTAGGGACTTAGAAGCCCTTAGTTTATGGAAATTTATCATTGGGGTGCAGTGCCCAAAAATGTCTATAACAGTTGCCCCCTAAGGCATGAGGTCGTTAATCTTTTGATGTCTGGTGAAATGCTTTACCATGAGGATCCAAAGTTTTTTCGAGTTGGGAGGCGACCTATAATAAGATACAATACAATACATTATATTCATAATATTTTTCATGATCTAGCTGAGGCGGGAATTTCCATGCTCAGCTTTATAAATTCATTTTCATGTACATAGGACAGACAATCGTCTGTGTAGCAGACTGATGATTCGGACTCATCATCTTGTGATTTGGATGATCATCTATTTGGCAATGATGTACATTTGATGTCTTTATATACCTGAATATATCGCAGCCCGGATGGATGAAACTAGATCCAGGGTCTTCAAAACTTGTTCAATCTTCACTCGGAGTACAAGTCGATCCATGTGAAAAATGTTCTAGAGTCGAACATGGAAAGACATCGCCTGATTACCAACCAATGATGTAAGTCGTTAACAGGTGCGAGAGGAATCACTAATAATGACAATGACCCTCAAGGTACTACAGTACAATTCGCACGGTGTGAAAAAGGACTTGGCATTGAACACCACGCAAAATCTCTTGGTTGAAGGCCATTAATGTAAACCTGTCGCCGAAAGTGAGAAACTTGCCATTAAGGCATGCAAGCTTCAAAGTACTAAAAGGATTGTTCCTAGGTCGACTTCTTGGATAATGAGCTGATGTCGACAAGAAGCGACCCGTCGTAGGAGGGCCTTAATGAATCCCACATCTATGACACGGAACGAAGCAAATGATTTTGGAGGTGAAAATGATCTGATGATACAGTGTTCAGGGTGGCGGTCATGAAAAGAATGTTGTGTGAATGTATTGCAGCAGGTGAGACAGGTGAATTCTCTGAATGACTTCTCTTGAACATATCGGCGACACTGATGATGGATTGGTAGCGTTAACCCCAAATATGGATGGTGTGATGGACCAATGGTGATATGAACAGTGAACTGAACAACCCAACTCGGCTCGAATGCCGAGAGAAAATGTCATGTTCAAAAGCGACTTGCTACCAATAAAGTTTTTTCAAGTTTTCTTTCCAATTTTCCCCAGTCATTGCTGACCAGTACCTCTTTATTTTTGTCAAGCTTGAGGAGGATAACATATGCTTGTTCTATAATCCACCCTTCGGGCGAACCTGTCGCTATGCTTTAACGAGCCTAGCAACAGTGAAACTCGTTTTCGTCCATTTGGATGAGTTTGTCGCTATTTGGTTTAACGAGTTTAATGACAAAGATAACTCGGTCCTTTTCAATTTTAGAGAGTCTGAAAGGGATGGAAAGGAAACTCCAAAGATTCTTTTTCGTCATATAATACCTTAAGTCTGAAAAAGCGTAAAATAATATGAAAGGGATGAATTTTTTATAGTTTTAACGAACCAAACAAGACAAGTGCTCAATCTTTTTGTGTAATAATCCCTCAAGTCCAAAAAGATTAAAATCTAGAGGAGGGATAGCACTTCTGATGACTTTAACGAGCCGAAGAGGCTAATCGCTCAACAATATTTTCATATTTTACGAGTCAGTTGAAAAGAGCTTAAAGGAGACTCGTTTTTCGAGGAACGAGTGATGATTTCGAGTAGCAGCTGATTCCAGGTAAGGTTTGGAATTTTCCAATCACGGCAGTGTCACAAGGATGGCTAATAGAATCAATCTTTGCACATGTTCCTCGAAAGGGTAAAATCAAATGGAGGTGAATGATCGGCAAAAAATAGAGTGGAGGTGATGATGAGAACATGAACAAGGCTCAAAAGCTAACGATAAGGAATTCACAATGGTTATTTACCGGTTCATTTTTTAATGAGCTTGAACTCTGGGGGAAACATTTGCTCATTTGCTTATGTTTATTTTTTAATGAGCTTGAATTCCGCGTTAAAACTGCTCATGGCGGGTTTATTTTTAAACGAGCTTGAACCCTACGGTAACACTGCTCACCAGTTGTATAATAAGGATGTCTCATTCAAGATGCCATTTTTTATGGTGCTTGCACCTTTTGTAAGCTTTGCCCCAGATCCTTTCTTTATGCAAGCTAGGAAATGACCAGCCTTACGAGTATAAAGGGTTAGAGGACATACAAATTTAAAAAATAAATGGTCGCTCTTCACTTGCATGCGGAAAGGTTTTCATGCCCCCAAGTATAGCGAAAAATTCATAGGTTACCATGAAAGTTCCATCCGCGTTGCAGACAAAATGCTTCCTTAGCGATGTCTACCAAAATAGACAAAGGTGAGTGGTGCAGACGCCTCCACTCACATAATTTTAATGAAAGTATCTTATTCCAGTCTAATCCCATTTTCCTGCAAGGACAGGTTCGTCAGACTAGTCATATATCCTCCGCAGAATCCTACTCTATACCCAAGGTTTTCCTGCCGAAATAGACCAGGGTGCATGCCCTCTGGGTTTCTGTCACATCCTCCTGAATCACTCACGCTCATCAGGTGGACGGACTAGAGATCGATGAGACATTCGTTGCATGAAAAGACCATTTAGGGATGGCATTCGACTATTTACTATGTGTGAACCAGGGAATGACAGTTGGTCTACGAGCTTGACCATTCTGCCTTCGTGCGGAAAACACATTACTCTAAAGAGTGAGGAGATGACAGCTACCATGCAATAAATATAGTCACGTCCAAGGAGTAGATTATAATCTAGGGGTCCTTGAACTACCATCACGTTCATGTGAACGGTTTTCCTTCTCAAAGTAATGGGCACATTTGGAAGGATCCCTAATGGTCGACTGGTTCCTTTGTCAAAGCTTGTCAGATTTCTCATTTCAGGCAAAAGCAATGGCGAACCAAGCACTTTCCAAGTATTTGAGGAAAGGATACTCACAGAAGCCCCTTCATCGATGATGGTACCGGCAATGACCATTCTGTAAGCTTGTACAATGATTCAGAATGGTACACAAGCCGGTAAACGGGGTCTGCCTAGTAGATTCTAGTCGAAGGAAACGACTAGGTTGCTTGGAGGTGGGACCGAATAGATGGCCAGATATGGCTCTGATGAAATTCCTTCCTGTGATAAAGGCAAGGGTAGACTGCCCCCAAGTTCATCGGAGTCTGTGTTTACGAAAAGAATTTGAATGATGTCATTCTCTTTCTCTTCAGTGATGGTATCATTTGAAGATGAACATTCTGAAGGCAAGACCGGGTCAACTGCCGCCTCGACCTTTTGACTTTCGTCTAGTATGGATAAAAAGGGTTTATTTTCAATGATAGACACTTCGGCTGACCACAATGGCGGGCCAGCCAAATTCTCAATCAGTGTTGGACTTGGCAAGAGTTTCTTATATCCAGGAGGGAGCCATAGCGGTGAAGCAGGACGGTCATCCAAAACTCTTTTAGCTTTGTCAAGGAAGGGACAATGGTGGACAGCGTGATTTCCTTCACATAATTTACAAGGATATCTAAGATTCCTTTTCTGTCCAGATACTTCACTTTCACTGGTTGATGGTGTGCTTTCAACATGATCATCAGAGGTTGACGACACCATATTGTGAAAATGAGGAGACCAGTCCCTTAATATCTGAGGGATGTAAGGACAATCTCAGTGATAGTGGTCTCCATTGCAAATGACACATGGAGATTTAGGTTTAGACGGTGCAGTGTGAGGATTTTCGCTAGACAACGCCTGGTTTCCCCCTTTTGATTTTGGTTCCTTCTTCTTCTTTTCTTTTTTCTCTTTCTGCTTCTTCTTCTTCTCAGTTACTTGATGTTTAGCTTTACCAGCTTTATCAAGAGAAGAGGAAGGAGGGGAGGGAGAAACAGAGGAAGTAGAAGGTTGGGGGGCAACTCTAGTGTCATCTAGTTGCTGAGTTGACTGTTCAGGAATTACGGTATTCTGAACGACAGAGGTAGAGAAGAGCCATATGGGCAAACCAATCGTCAACCCTGGAAGTGACAATGTGGCCATATGGGGTGCACCAACATCTCCCCAAGAGGAGAAAGGACTAGGATTTCCGCCAAGGGGAAATCCTTGGTTGGTAGACTCCATTTTTCTCAACCTAAAGACCAACGAGGGAATTTGTGATGTTATTCCGATTAAACATAAATTTTAGACGCTTTGACACAACTTGTTTTTTCAATTTTAAAGAGTCGAGAAAAAACAAAAGATGACTCTAGTCGCCTTCGATTTTTAGTGAGCCTGAAGTGACAAGTGCTCAGATGGACCTTTTCTTTTAAGGAGTCTAAAAAGGAGCAAAATGGACTACTCTGGAAATCTAGGCAGAGGGGATTACCAAACCAATCGCAAAACTGCAGAAAAATTTTTACGGTACGACAGTCAATCTTCCCAAATGCTATGTTCAGTGCATTGCGATCGATAGGGCGGCAGACATGGCTTCCTAAGGATAAAGGATGCAGCCTCTTATGGTTTCCCAATATATACTCGACGGTGCGTGGGAGCACAAGTCCATACTGGCACTTGCTGTCTCAAAGTGGAGGAATCACCCAACCAACAATGAAAACAACAGTTACCAGGTTTTACGATGCCGGAATACATCTCTAGCCTAGACCTCTAGACGTTGTGCGTTAGGTTCCAAAGCATTGTTAGATTCATTAAATTTATTTTAAGTTGATCTTGCTTAAAAATTTTCCTTTCAGGTTCACCGCGTGATGTGTATACAATTCCTAAAATGCAGTCTAAGATGATAAACAAACGTTTAATCTTCTTTTGGCAATGAAAATCCTAGCTACTAAGGAAAGAAAGTTTAAGAATCTTTCAACAAAGAGCACAAAGCACATGCTAAATTCACTGTCCTAAATCAAACCAAGCAGTCTAAATGCAAATGCATATGAATGTACTTGTTTTCAGCCTTCTTAATGTATGGATGATGATAATAAAGCAAAGTGCAAATCTGAACTATTTTCAAAGCGACAATACTCAACTAATTTCTTTTCAAAATGAAGTGAAGGTAAGAGAGACACTTTGCGATTTCGAAATGAAAGTTGCTTTTCGACACTTTAAAAACTATTAATTCAAATCATATGCAATAGTAACTATATAATCGACTATCAAGAACAATGGGATTGTCTTCTATGACTGAAAATGATAGCTACGACACTTTTAGATCAAGAAACGACAGTTCGACTATGCTACTTCTTTGCAAAAGAGAACTGAAAATGGCGCACAATACATAAAAACACTTACAGTTCTTTGCACAATAGAGGTGGAATGATGTAAGATAAGGGGGGTTTCACAGAGATATACTGACCACAGACAGCAAAACTCTTGAATAGAACTGAAAATAGTGAAGGAAAAACCAAAGTCTGAAGGTAAAGTTAACCTTCCCTGACCATCGCACCTATCACATAGGGAATTCAATATGCATCGCACCTACTGCACACGGGAAGTGCGATGCATACAGACTGCCTTAAAGGCAGGGTGCGATGGTACCAGTGCGAGACTTTTAACACGTTTTTACTCACAATTTGCAATTCAGTTCAGGGATTTAGGCTGAGTAAGTGATGTTCAGTATATGTAAATCACAGGGGTTGATCTAAGGAGGTTACTAGAGCCACCACTTAGGGCAATTAGAACGTTTGCAGATCTTTTTTTTAATTCATAAACAAAACTCGGAGATAGACTGAAGTAGCATTGATATACTTTGCATTTGAATAACAAATGTAGTTCGAAGGCTAGCTGGCTTGACTTCAAGCTCCATCTGTAAGTTTATAAAAGAAACAAAGATAGGCTAACAAACAATCTATTCACTCCCTAGTGGAGTCGCCATTTTGTTACCGGGAATAGTGTCCACTCAGAGCTACTATTCCCACTAAGACTGGTAGCTATCTTAGAAACAAACAAGTAAAGTCTACTTTCGCTTTCCTTTATGAAAATAGATTAGAGTGGAACCAGGACACCAACCTTAGTCTTGCGCTTGGTTCCCTTGCTTGATTCCTCTCCTTCCTGATAGATCTTTGTCGCTTCTTCTTCCTCTGCCCAGCTTCAAAGAGCACCTATGGAATCAAAGCAGCATACTACTTTCGAAGAACAAAGATCTATATTCATAAATAACATAGGACCAGATATGCGTTAACCATACAAATGCATATATAATCAAACATACAAGAATATGGAGGAAAACTTGAATATCATTATTGAGATCAAGAATAGCAAGAGGATTACAACCATATGTTCTGACCCGACATCATCCTCCAGCAAGAAAGCCCTTCTTCACCTCAAGTAAATCTTAGATCACCCAACACTATGAAGTTTCACCAGAAAACCAACAGCACTTCTCTACAAGATACAAGATTCCAGTCCCTGGATCTCTGTGATGAGAGATCCATATATAGATGATTGTAGGGGGTGAGTCATCTTCTGGGTTTTTGATTAGTGTCTTCTCTCTGATAGTTCTTGATTCCACTTGGAGACTGATGATCTCTTACTCATCCCTGGTCGAAAACAAAGAGGCAAAGTGTTAGAGGGGAAGCTTCTAGAAGATTCATGATGTCCACCTCGCAATTGTCCTGCCATTTGTCCATTCCCGACCATCGCACCCATAAAAGAGGGCCATTCAATATGATCACACCCTTTACACTAGGAAGGTGATAGGCATCACAACCTCTGCACTGGGTAATCAGTATGGTCAGTTTGACCATTTCTGAGCAATTTTTAGTGGAGAACTCTGGAGATGATGTAATCAGCTGACCTTGTTCCTTTAGGCAGTGAAGCAACACTTTTAGGGACTTAGGAGCCCTCGGTTTATGGACATTTATGATTGGGGTTGCAGTGCCCAAAAATTTCTATAACACCCATTGATGAGTCTCATCACAAATTGGAAAAGGAAATTCTAATCTCATCTTTTTAAAACATTATAGAGACTCCTCCAATCATCCTCCATAAGATTTGTGTATATATTTTTCACTTTTTGGTTGGATCGGACCTTCATATATTTCATTCATCCTAATGATGGGCCACATGTGATGGCTTGAAACATCAATAAAATAACCAAAATTAATTTGATGGATATGGAGAGAAACTCTCCACATAATACAAATCGTCGAAGTCTCAGATCTAAAATAGTTTCCCTATATGGAAGGGAGAAAGTTGAAGAAGTTTGTATTGTGATTACCAATTGTAAAGATAAAGTTTGATCTCACCTTTTTAAAACATTGTAGAGACTCCTTTGTCATCCTCCATAGGATTTGTGTATATATTTGTCACCTTTTTACTAGATCAGACCTTCATATCTTTCAAGCATCCTAATGATGAGCCACATATCATGGCTCAAAACATCAACAAAATAACCAAAATCAATCTGATGGATCTAGAAACAAACTCTTCACATAATAAAAATTGCAAAAGTCTCAAATCTAAAATATTTGTCCTATACAAAAGGGAGACAATTGAAGAAGTTTAAATTTGAGTGATTCTTGGTACAAATTACAAAGAGAAAGTATCATCTCACTTTTTTAAACTGTTGTAGAGACTCCTCGATCATCCTCCATAGGATTTGTGTATATATTTGTCACCTTTTAGCTAGATAATACCTTCATAGCTTTCCTTCATCTTGATGTTGAGCCACATTTGATTGCTTGCAATGTCGATGAAATAACCAAAATCAATGTGATGGATCTAGAAACAAACTCTCCACATTATACAAAGTGTAGAAGTATCGGATCTAAAATCTTTGCTCTATATGCAAGGAACAAAGTTGAAGAAGTTCATACCTTTAAGAAATTTTGATTATAGGTTTCAAAGAGAAAGTTTGATCTCACCTTTTTAAAACATTGTAGAGACTCGTTTATCATCATCCATAGGATTTGTGTATATATTTGTCACATTTTGGTTGGATCATACCTTCATATTTTTCATTTATCTTGATGATGATCCACATATCATGGCTTGAAACATTGATAAAATAACTAAAACCATTGTGATGGATACGAAACAAACTCTCCACATAATACAAATCATAGAAGCCTTAGATCTGAAATATTTGCCCTGTACAAAAGAGAGAAATTTGAAGAAGTTCGTACCTTTGAGCAATTCTAATTACATATTGCAAAGAGAAAGTGTAAACTCACCTTTTTAGAATGTTGTACAGACTCGTCCATCATCCTCCATAGGATTTGTGCATATATTTTTCACCTTTTGGTTAGATCAAAACTTTGTATATTTCATTCATCCTGATTATGAGCTGCATATGGTGGCTCCAAACATCAATAAAATAATCAAAATCAATGCAATGGATTCAGGAAAAAAAAACCTAGATCCTCCATAGGATTTGTGCATATATTTTTCACCTTTTGGCTAGATCAGACCTTCGTATATTTCATTCATCCTGATTATGAGCTGCATATGATGGCTCCAAACATCAATAAAAATAATCATAATCAATGCGATGGATTCGGGAAAAAAAACCAAACAAACAAAACAAAAACTCTCCACATAGTACAAATCGCAAAAGTCTCAAATCTGAAATATTTTCCCTATATAGAAGGGAGAAAATTGAATAAGTTCACAATTTTGAGTGATTTTGATTACATATTGAAAAGAGAAAGTTTGGTATCACCTTTTTAAAACGCTGCAAAGACTCCTTTGTCATCCTTCATAAGATTTGAGTATATATTTGTCACCTTTTAGCTGGATCAAACCTTTGTATCTTTCATTAGTCCTAATGATGAACCACATATGTTGGCTCAAAACATCGATATATTAACTAAAATCATTGTGATACATCCGAAAACAAACTCTCCACATAATACAAATCACATAAGTCTCAAATCTGAAATATTTTTCCTATTCAGAAGGGAGAAATTTCAAGAAGTTCATACTTTCGAGCGATTCTTATTACATATTGCAAAGAGAAAGTTTGATCTCACCTTTTTAAAATATCATAGAGACTCCTCCATCATCTTCCATAGGAATTGTGTATATATTTTTCAACATTTGGTTGGATCAAACCTTCATATCCTTCACTCATCCTAATGATGAGCCACATATGATGGCTCAAAATGTCGATAAAATAATCAAAATCAATGTGATGGATCTGGAAACAAACTCTCCACATAATACAAATCACAGAATTCTAAGATATGAAATATTTCCCCTATACAAAAGGGATAAAGTTGAAGAAGTTTGTACCTTTGAGCGATCCTGATTATAGATTGCAAAGAGAAATTTTGATCACACTTTTTTAAAACTCTATAGAGACTTCTTCGTCATCCTCCATAAGATTTGTGTGCATATTTTTTACCTTTTGGATGGATCAAACCTTCATATATTTCATTCATCCTGATGATGATCCACATATGATGGCTTAAAACATCGATAAAATAACCAAAATCAATCTGATGAATTTGTAAACAAACTCTCCACGTAATAAAAATTGCAAAAGTCTCAAAATCTAAAATATTTTCCCTATATGAAAGGGAGAAAGTTAAATAATTTTACCTTTGAGCGATTTTGATAACAGATTACAAAAAAATTCTAGTCTCACCTTTTTAAAAAATTGTAGAGACTCCTTCGTCATCCTCATAGGATTTGTGTATACATTTGTCACATTTTGGTTGGATCATACATTCATATCTTTCATCCATCCTGATGATGAGCCACATATGATGCATCAAAATGTCGATAAAATAACAAAAATCAATGTGATGGGTTAGGAAACAAACTCTCCACTTAATACAAAACATAGAAGTCTTAAATCTGAAATCCTTGTTCTATACAGAAGGGAAAAAGTTGAAAAGGTTTATACCTTTAAGAAATTCTAATTACAAATTGCAAAGAAAAAGTCTTATCTTGCCTTTTTTAAATGTTGAAGAGACTCACCTGTCAACGTCCATAGGATTTGTTTATATATTTGTCACCATTTGGTTGGATCAAACTTTCATATCTTTTATTCATCATGATGATGAGCCACATATGATGGCTCAAAATATCAATAAAATGACCACAATTAATGCAATGGATCTGATAAAAAATAAAAATTAAAAAAATTAAAAAAACAAAAACAAAAACAAAAAACAAAAAACAAACTCCACATAATACAAATCGCAGAAGTCTTAGATATGGAATATTTTCCTTATATAGAAGGGAGAAAGTTGAAGAAGTTCATACCTTTGAGAAATTCCGATTATAAATTGCAAAGAGAAATTTTGATCTCACCTTTTTAAAACATTGTAGAGATTCCTCTGTCGTCCTCCATAGGATGTGTGTATATATTCATCACCTTTTGGTTCGATCAGAACATCCTATCTTTCATTAATATTCATGATGAACCACATATGATGGCTCAAAACATTGATAAAATATTCAAAATCAATGCAATGGATCTGTAAAAAAACTATCCACATAATACAAATTGCAAAAGTCTCAAATCTAAAATCTTTGTCCTATTTAGAAGCGAGAAAGTTGAATAAGTTCATACCTTTAAGCGATTCTAATTACATATTTCAAATAGAAAGTCTGATCTCACCTTTTCACAATGTTGTAGAAACTCCTATGTCATCCTCCATAGGATTTGTGTATGTATCTGTCACCATTTGGATGGATCAGACCTTCATATATTTCATTCATCCTGATGATGAACCACATATGATTGCTTGAAACATCGTTATAATAACCAATTTCAATGTGATGGATCCGAAAATAAACTCTACACATAATACAAATCGCAAAAGTATCAGATCTAAAATATTTTCCCTATACAGAAGGTGGAAAGTTGAAGAAGTTCGTACCTTTGAGCGTTTCTTATTACATACTACAAAGAGAAAGTATGATCCTCTGTCATCCTCCATAGGATTTTAGTATATATTTTTCACCTTTTGGCTGGATCATACCTTCATATATTTCATTCATCTTGATGATGAGCCACATATGATGGCTTGAAACATTAATAAAATAACCAAAATCAATATGATAGATCCAGAAACAAACTCTCCACATAATACAAATCATAGAAGTCTCAGATATGAAATCTTTGCCCTATACAGAAGGGATAAAGTTGAAGAAGTCTGTACTTTTAAGCGATCTTGGTTATAAATTGATCCAAGTGGATATTGGTGGCCAACCAACTATTCCACCTAGACCTCGAGTCGGTTTCATCATTTTCCTTGATTATAGCAGCATTTACTATTTTTAGCAATTTTTCAGATCATGAACTTCTGGAGCTATTTTGACCCCCTAAAAAGTGTTTTCTTGAGGTCCACAATAGGCCCTTATTCACAATTGCAAATATTGTAATACTCAGAGAGATCATATGACCAAGTTACAACCACGAGAAGTTGGTTTCCCAACAAACCCTAATGTGGGCAACAAACTCTTGGCATTCCATCTCCTGGGGTTAAGATTTTGGTTTTTAGGGTTTCCCTTTGTTGTTTGATAATATAAAGGCCCTTGAGCCTCATTGTCACATAGTTCAGAGCCATGTAGCAGCCACATATCTTCTCATAGATATGATACCATCTCCTGAGATAGTTTATTTCCATTCTACTTGTAAGCATCTTTCAGTGCTTTGATCTTATTGAAATGAATATTTATTTAAGCTGCATCTTTGTGCTTTTGTTTATATTTGTATCCTATAATATTCTTGCATAATTCTAGATCAGTGGTATCAAAGTAGTCTTCTCTTTCTCTATTTTTATTTACATGTCCCCAATGAGGTCAGGGTATAAGGAGTTAAGGCTCAAATTGGTTGAACCTTTGCATGACCAGCCTCGTAAACCCTGATGGTATCCAATGGTAAAAGAAAAGAAAGACAAGGGAGCAGGGGATCCTTTCAAAATATTTCTCGAGGAAGCCCTCGAGAGACAGAGAAATGTAGTGATGGATAACTTTGCACATATCCTTCAGCGGCTACCCACAAGTGACGCATCTTCATCTAGCAACCACTCTAGAGGCACCAGTCCCTTTAAGGTACAAGTCAACTTTAACATTTCCATATTTGAGGGCTAAATAGATGCAGATGCCATAGATTGATGGTTAAATCTATTTGAAGGATATTTTTTAGTTCATGACTTTTCCAATCGGGAAAATATTAATTTTTCAATCCTCAAAGTTTCCCCCCATGTCAAGTACTACTGGAAAACCTACTATGAACAAAAGGACGAGAGGGAACCCTCACTATTTTTAGTCGCACCCACTTGGAATTATTTCTAAGACTCCATCAAGGAACAATATTACCTTTTCGAGAGCTATGAAGATAAATACATAAAGTGGACCATTGCTACGGCGGGGAAGGGACCAAGATGTATCAGAGTTCACAAATATTTTTAATATTTTTCATACCCTTCGCACGAAGTTGGGTATCAAGGATTTTGAGCAAAATTTGGTACTCAAGTATTGTGGTTCTCTACAAAAGTACATCCAAGACAAGATGGAGTTCTAGGACATATCCTCAATGGGTGTTTCCTATCGATACAATGTCAAGATCAAGCAGAAATTTAAACAGAAGAAGCGAGAGTTTGGATTTTGCGAATGTGAAACAAGGGAAAGGTGTCCCAAAACTGTAGAACAAAGGAAAAATCCAAGGCAAGGATACCTAGTACAACCCGCTATACCTACAAGCAAAGAAAAATGCCATAAAGTCAAAGAAGAACACAAGGAAAGGGTGTGAGTTCCATAAGAGCCCCACCCACAACACAATTGAGTGTCAAGCCAAGAAGTCACTAGTGTCCAAGCTAGAGGCTTCTGAATTAGATCCATGTTCTGATTCTGAGTTAGAACATGACAAGGGGAATGAAAAGGGAATCATATTATTGATGTGGAACCTAGTGCCACCATTGCCACCACCAAGATTTGGAAGATTAAGCCTGAAGATCTAGAGGAGGGGGAGTGGCTCTTCCATTCACAGATGTGGGTGAAGGGTTCTCCACTATAGTTCATTTTTTATATTGGAAGTCAAAAGAACTTCATTTCAACAGAGGCTGTGAGGCAATTGGGTTTACCGACCACACCACACCTACAGTCATACACCATCAAGTGGCTTCAACAAGGACAATATCTTTGCGTCAGCCAGTAGTGTCGCCTTCCCTACATCATCAAGCCCTTCACAAATGAGGTATTGTGTGATGTTTATCCTCTTGAAGTTTGTGATGTATTATTAGGCCAACCATAATTGTGGAAGTGTCATGTTTTGTATGAGTCTAGGCCTTGCACTGTTATTATTTCTTTGGGCAATAAGTTATACAGGATACTAGAGGTAGCACCACCTACTGTCGTCTCTTTGATCTTTGCAAAGCAATCTAGTAAGATCATTTCCCAGATTGGAAAATTTTTCTTCATTATTATTTGCCCTCAGGGCAAGAATAATATTGTGGCCACATCCACAGCCTCCAGACTGGGCTCCTCTGCACGGCAACAACAAATGACAAGGTCGTGGAGGAGTACAGAGGCATCTTCACCTCACCCACAGGGTACCCCTACATTGTTAGGTCAAGCACTCCATTAATCTAACTTGGGCACACTGCTACCTAATGAACTGATCTACCTACACTCTATTCTGGAGAACGATGAAATTAAGAAGCAAACTTAAGTGTCGTTATAGAAAGGACACATCAGGCCAAGTTCATCACCCTATGGGACCCCATCATTTTGGTACAAAAGAAAAAGGACACCTGGAGATTTTGTATTGACTATCGAGCATTGAATAATATCATTGTCTGAAATAGGTATCCAATCCCACTAATTTATGACCTTTTGGACCAGCTCAAGGGGGCCAAATATTTCAGCAAGATTGATTTGAAGTTCAATTATCACCAGGTGCCAATTGAATCCTCTGATGTGTGGAAGATTGCCTTCAAATACAAGGAGGGCCTTTTCGAATGGCTAGCCATGCCTTTCGAGTTGAGGAATGCACCCGCACCCTTCATGAGGTTGATGGATGACATCATGAGACCCTTCACCAACTCATTCATGGTAGTGTATTTGGATGACATCCTAATCTTCATCCAGAGTTGGGAAGATCACTTACACCATATTCGACAGGTCCTTCAAACCCTACGACAACACAAGTTGTGTGCTAATTTGGAGAAATGCACTTTTAGTATGACCCAAGTTCAATATCTAGGGTACATCATTAATGAGCGGGGTGTGCATGTGGACCCAAAAAAGATACAAGTTATTCACAATTAGCCAGCCCCAACCACTCTAACATAGTTGCATAGCTTTTTGGGTCTTTCCAATTTCTACCGAGGTTCATGTTGGGTTTCTCTCATATCACTTGGCCTTTGAGTCAAGTCACCAAGGGTAGAGAAAAAGCAAATTTCTTCTGGTATGAATCCCAGTAGAAGGTGTTAGAAAATTATATATTACGGAGCAATGGAACACATAAAATATTGCAGAAATATAAACGCAGAAAATGCATAAAACAAGAGAGACACAGATATACGTGGTTCACCCAACTTGGGCTAAATCCACCCTGAACAGCCAGTCCTTCCTTTCTATTATCTAGCAAAATGAAGAGACACAACCTATAGCAGATCCACTGTAATATCCTCTATTTTCTCTCACAGTCTCACCTCTCTATTTCTCGCTCGGAGAATACACATCTATTACACAGCCTCAAATACAATGCCCTCATACAAAGAGAGGGGGTGGGCTTCTAGGGAAAAAACCCTAAACTAACATAAGTTCTACCATCAGATCATCCACCTAATGAACGGCCCAGATTGACTAGAAATTACTATACTTTTACAAGGCAATTTTACATCTGTTTTTAGCTTTGGGGGACCGCTGGCCCCCAGACCCCCCAGCCGAGGGGGATCAGCCACCCCAGACCCCCGCCGGGGGGACAAGTCCCCCCCGCGTGGAGGGGTGTACAAACTTCCTGGGGTATACATCCAACTAAAACAAAGACCTCTGAACAATCATGCTCCACACACAACAATCTCCCACTTGGAGAATGATTGTAGCAACTCCACCACTGCTTCATTTGCTGGACAATGACTCCTCTTTGGACTTGATTATTTATCATCTTCATCGTCATCCTTGAAGACCAATTGAAACTAAGTATATTCTCTATTTCTCCCTGATTACAACTTTTGTTAGCATATCTGCGAGATTCTGGCTAGTGTGTATCTTTTCGATCTTCAACTCTCCATCTTCCAACACTGATCGTATGAAATGGTACTTGAGTTGTATGTGTTTAGTCCTGGAATGAAATGCTGAGTTCTTTGCAAGATGAATGGCACTTTGGCTATCACTGTATAATGTGCCCATATCATGCTCCTTACCCAATTCACCCATAAACCTTTGTAACCAAATCATTTCTTTACTAGCCTTTGCAGCAACAACATACTCTACTTTTGTTGTTGAAAATGCAACAACACTTTGGATTTTTGAAACCCAACTGACAGTTGTTCCACCAACAGTAAATGCATATCCTGTAGTGCTCCTCCTGTTATCTCTGTCACCTGCCATATCTGCATCAACATATCCTTGTAGGGAAATGTTTGAACCACCAAAGCATAATGCTTGATTTGTGGTACCTTTCAAATATCTGAGAATCCATTTCACTGCCATCCAATGTTCCTTTCCTGGATTGTTCATGTACCTACTTACAATTCCCACTGCATGTGCAATATCAGGCCTTGTGCAAACCATTGCATACATTAAGCTTCCAACCGCTAATGCATATGGAATTTAGACATATAATCCATGTCTTCTTGGGTCTTTGGGCACATTTCCTTGCTAAGTTTGAAATGGCTAGCAAAAGGTTTACTAACTGGTTTTGCATTGTGCATGTTAAATCTTTTCAACACCTTTTGTATGTACTCATTCTGAGACAATGTTAATTTACGAATTTTCCTATCTCTAGTTATTCTCATACCAAGGATTTGCCTTGCAGCTCCCAATCCTTCATTGCAAACGAATTTGCCA
>APFE031036934.1:144074-156724 GCA_000404065.3 Pinus taeda | reverse complement strand
ACACCATATCCAATAAAGGTACATTTATTTGATTTTTCCTCAAGCTATGTTCTATTTTCTTTATTAATATGGACAAAGGCCTCACAACCAAAAGGCTTTAAAAAGGAGTAGTTTACCTTTTTACCTATCCATGCTTCCTTTGGAATACCACCATCCAAGGAACTTGAAGTTCCTCTGTTTATTAGATAAACAACAGTATCTACAACATCTGCCAAAAATTGTAAAGGCGATCCTACATGCAATCTCATGCACCTTGCACGCTCCATGATTGTTCTGTTCATCCTTTCTGACACACCATTTTCTTGTGGTGTTATTGGAACTATCTTCTCTCTATGAATTCCATGCTCTGAACAATACCTATCAAACTCTTTTCTGCAATATTCACCTCCATTGTCTGATCTGAGACACTTCAATTTCTTTCCTGTCTCAATCTCAACCAAAGCCTTCCATTTCTTGAAAGTATCAAATACATTAGATTTATTCTGAATACAATAAATCCAAGTTTTTCTAGTTGCATCATCAATAAAAGTAACATAATAACGAGAGCCACCGAGAGATGATACCTGAGCAGGTCCCCATACATCTGTATGCACAAGCTCTAATTTTTACCTCTTCTTTTCTTTCCCAACTCTGAGAAATCTGACTCTCTTCTGTTTTCCATAAATGCAATTCTCACAGAAGTCCAAATCAACATTCTTCAGACTCGGCAAAAAATTCCTTGAGTGAAGAATATTCATCCCCTTCTCACTCATGTGTCCGAGCTTATGATGCCATAATGCTGCATCTGCTCCTTTGGAAGTTAAAGCATTAACAAAGTTATAAATACCATTGCATAAATACAATGTACCAACATTTTCACCTTTTGCTATTACCAGGGCTCCTTTGGTGACCTTCCAAGCTTTATCTGTTAAAGTTGTCACACAACCTTCACCGCCTAACTACCCTATTGAAATCATATTTTTCTTTAGATTTGGAACATGCCTTACCTCCTTTAGTAGCCATTTGTTTCCATTTTGCTATTTTACAAGAACCTTACCCATTCCAACAATTTTACAGGGTTTATCATCACCTAAACGGACTTGTCCAAAATCTCCTTGAACAAAGTCGTGAAAATATTTCTTATCAAGTGTGGCATGGAATGAGGCCCCTAAATCTACCACCCAGGAATCAATAATATTTTTGAAAGAAAGAATCAAAGCATCTTGTAACACCTCACCTGTCACATTTGCTTCATGATCATTTTCTTGTTGTGCATCTCCTTCTTTTCCCTTCCGAGATCTACAGTCTTTCTTTAGGTGTCCTTTCTTTACGCATTTCCAGCACACTATCCCCGATCTGGACTTGGATCTTCCTTTCCTTGATTTACTGTGATATCCTGAGCTCTTTCTTCTTTCCATTTTTCTTCCCCTAGAATCTGCACTCAAAGCATTACCCGATGTCTCACTGGAGCTTTTCCGTCACATTTCCTCGCTAAGGATAGCACCGACAACATCATCAAACTTTAAAGTACTAGATCTAGACACAGAGTTACTAATGGCCATTACTAAACCATTCCAACTTTCTGGCAATGAGCATAAGAATAATAGAGCTCTAACTTCATCATAAAAGTTTACCCCTACAAAACATAACTGACTTGTAACAGTATTAAAATCATTTAAATGATTTGCAACAAATCCACCTTCCGACATCTTCATATTAAATAACCGTTTCATAAGAAATACCTTGTTTGAGGTCGAGGGTTTTTCATATAGTTTCTCCAACGCCTTAATCAAACCCTTTGTCATTGTTTCCCTCGAAATGTTGAAGGCAACTGATGTTGCGAGGCACAACTGTACTGTTCTGAGTGCCTTTCTATCGAGAAGGTTCCATTCTTCATCTGTCATACCCGTCGACATCTTTGTTTTTCCGCCAATGGTAGGTAAAGATATTTTTGATACAAATAATTTTCCATCTGCATCTTCCACAACGAGAAGTTTTGGTTGTTAAATTTCTCGACCCTAAACTTACCACCTTCTGCCATTTCTCCCACTTGAATGAGGAACCCTTCTTTCCTGTGAGTTTATCAGCCAAATAGACCTTCGCCTCTGATACCAGTTGTTAGAAAATTATATATTACGGAGCAATGGAACACATAAAATATTGCAGAAATATAAACACAGAAAACGCATAAAACAAGAGAGACACAGATATACGTGGTTCACCAAATTTGGGTTATGTCCACCCTGAACAGCTAGTCCTTCCTTTCTATTATCTAGCAAAATGAAGAGACACAACCTACAGCAGATCCGCTAAGATATCCTATGTTTTCTCTCATAGTCTCACCTCTCCGTTTCTCGCTCGGAGAATACACATCTATTACACAACCTCAAATATAATGCCCTCATACAAAGAGAGGGGTTTCCTTCTAGGGCAAAAGACCCTAAACTAAACATAAGTTCTACCGTCAAATCATCTGCCTAATGAACGGCCCAGATTGACTAGAAATTACTATACTTTTACAAGGAAATTTTACATTTGTTTTTAGCTTCGGGGGCACTGCCCCTGAGCCCCCTGTCGGGGGATAGCTGGCCCCCTGACCCCCCAGCTGGGGGGGATCGGCCCCCTCACACCCCCCCGTGTGGAGGGTTGTAGAAACTTCTTGGGGTATACATCCGTCTAAAACAAAGACCTCTAAACAATCGTGCTCCACACACAACAGAAGGCATTTGTGGAGTTGAAGCATCACCTTCGCTTTGCACCAATTCTCACATTACCAAACCTGCAGCAACCATTTGAGATTAAGACAGATGCCTCTGTTATTCTATTAGAGCAGTGCTTACTCAGTAGGGGCATCTAGTGGCATATCACAATGAGACACTTTCAGACACAGTCTAAAATTATCCCACCTATGACAAAGAGATGTATTCCATTGTGCAGGCCTACTGAAGGAAGGAAACAGTCATCCACATAGACCACCGACCCCTACAATTCATACAAACGCCAGGAAATTTGCAGAACGATGAGCATTAGAAATTGTCCACATATCTGCAACAGTTCCATTTGAACATCAAGTACAAGAAGGGAGGAACCAATAATGTTACATACTATCTCAATTGACCACCGATTATGGTGCTAACCACTATGCTCTACTCTCGCGGACATGAGACTTGAGCATGGTCACACCTTTACAAGAATGATCTAGAATTCAAAAGCACATACCAGATTCTCCTAGAAGGCAAGAAAGTTTCAGATTTTCACCTCTAAGGCACATTGTTATGCCACCTGAGACACCTTTGTGTTCCTTGAAGCTATATTTCCAAGATGATTTGGGAAGCACACTACAGTTGGATTGCTAGACATTTCAAAGTAGAGAAAATAGTGTCTTTGTTGCAGAAGTAATTTTATTGGTTGAACCTTCAATAGGATGTTAGGATGTACATCAAATCCTGCACTACTTGTGCCATTTCGAAACCAAAAATTAAGAATTAAGGCCTATATGTCGTCCTTTGGAATCCATATCGACAGATTCTCTAAGATGGCCATTCTGGAAGCCTACAAGAAGAGTATCATGGAAAAAGCCACTGCTCATCTCTTATTTGAATCAATGTGGGTACAGTTTGGGAACCCACAATCCATTATCCCAAATCAGGATAGCAGTTTCCTGAGTACATTTTGGTCAAGCCTCCAGTAAATGTTGGATACAAAGCTCACTATGTCCAGAACCTTCAACCTCCAAACTGATGGCCAAACAGAGTTCGTCAATAGAATGCTCGTGCAAATTATGCACATGTATAACTTGAAACATACATGCACATGGGTTGAAATCCTCCCCTATGTCCAGCACAACTACAACAGAGCTATCCATGGCTCACGATGTCCCATTAATGTGGCCATACCATTTGCAGCTACTAAGGCAGATTTGGCTCATGTCCGATCTGAATTTGATAGGGCTAACAACTTCATTGAGTGCATTTAGCAAATCCTTCGATAGGTCCATGACATATTGGATAAATCTAATGTTATGTACAAGTAGCATCATGATCAGCATCAGCTTCCACATAAGTTCAATGTGGGCGACAAAGTTTGGTTACATTTGTAGAAGGAGCACCTCGTTGGGCCCCACTGCAAGATTCAACCGCTCTGATATAGGTTGTAATTCATCACAAAGGTTGTTGGGGATAATTCCTTCGAGCTTAGCATTCCACTATTCCTTGGCCTGCACCTAGTATTTAAAGTGGACCGACTGCAACCATATTTTCCCCCTTTATTGGACACATCTGACATTGCTAAGTAGTCGACACCAACAAAGCTCAACCCAAGTTGCATCAAACATGCCATAACTGATAATATCATGGACATAAATATTAAGAACACTCATTAGCATAGGATCCAGCTATATCAAGTTGTCAAAGCAAGCCAACTCCTTCACCGAGTTAAGTGGTTCACTAGGGACCAGGTTCAATAGAAATTTCCTCACCTCATGGAGGCTCTGCATGCAATGGGGACCATTTATTTCTAAGGGGGGGAGTATTGATCCAGGTTTATATTGGTGGCCACCTTCCTAGTCAACCTAGACCTCCATCTGGTTTCATCAATTTCCTTGATTATAGCAGCATTTACTATTTTTAGCATTTTTTCAGGTCATGAACTTCCGGAGTTGTTTTGACCCCCTAAATGGAAAGTTTTTGAGGTCCAAAAAATGATCTTGCTGTAAATCCTATATTATTATGATATATCTTTCCAATGAGGTATCGTACACACCAAACAAAAATCATATGACCGAGTTACGACCCTGAGAAGTTGGCTGCCCAACTAACCCCAACGGGGCCCACAAACTCTTGGCATTCCATCTCTTAGGGTTAGGGTTTTGGTTGTTTAGGGTTTCCATTTATTTTTCAATAGTAAAAATTCCCTTGAGCCTCATTGTAACATAGTTCAGAGGCATGTAGCCGCCACATCTCTTCTCATAGATAAGTTACCATTGCCCGAGCTAGTTTATTTCCATTCTGTTTGTAAGCATCTTTCAGCTCTTTGATATTAATTAAATGAAGATTTATTTTTGATACATCTCTGTGTTTTTTTTATACCTATATTATTTTTTTCTCTTGCATAAGTTCAAATCATAAATTGCAAATAGAAAGTCTAATACTACCTTTTAAAATGTTGTAGAGACTCCTCAGTCATCCTCCATAGGATTTGTGTATATATTTGTCACCTTTTGGTTGGATTAGACATTCATATGTTTCATTCATCCTAATTATGAACCACATATGATGAATCAAAACGTGGATAAAATAACCAAAATCAATGTGATGGATCCGAAAACAAACTCTCCATATAATACAAATTGTAGAAATCTCAGATCTAAAATCTTTGCCCTATACGGAAGGGAGAAAGTTGAAGAAGTTCATACCTTTGAGCGACTCTAATTATATATTACAAATAGAAAGTATAATCACCTTCTTAAAATGTTGTAGAGACTCCTCTATCAACTTCCATAAGATTTTTGCATATAGTTATCACCTTTTGGCTAGATCAAACCTTCATATCTTTCATTCATCCTAATGATGAGACAGATATGATGGCTCGAAAAATTGATAAAATAACCAAAATCAATGTGATGGATATGGAAACAAACTCTCCCCATTACGAAAATCTTAGAAGTCTTATATATGAAATATTTTCCCTATACATAAGTGAGAAATTTGAAAAAGTTTGTACCTTTGAGCGATTATGATTACAGATTGCAAAGAGAAAATTTGATCTCACTTTTTTAAAACATTATAGAGACTCCTTTGCCATCCTCCATAATATTTGTGCATATATTTTTCACATGTTGGCTAGATCAAATCTTTATATATTTCATTCATCATAATGATGAGCCACATAAGATGGCTTGAAATGTCGATAAAATAACCAAAATCAATGCGACGGATCCAAAAAAAAAAACAAATTGAGTTGTACCACTAATATTTTTTGTCATAAATCAACTTCATCATTTACCATAAAATATATAGGATCTCATGGAATCCAAAACCCCTAATCCATGATTCGCATTAGATTACAACCTTAATTCATTAACTGAAATTATAAAACCATAGACTGAAACACCTAGTGCCACAAAACCACAAAAAGCGAAAATTATGTGTCGAAAACCGCCAAAACAATATGAAACAAATACATTCCAAAATTCCTTTTTCAAGGGATCTACCCCACTATGACTCCCCTCATTGTACCTAGTTTATATGAATCATGAGTGGGGCTAGTCATGTGAGTAATATAAACATTCTCCCACATGTTTTTTTTCTTTTCATCCAAGGGGTTTGAGGATTGCATGATCAATAATCCAAGGAAGCAATTCCCATTTTTTCTCTACACAAAGAGAACTTATTAGTGATCAAAAAATTTTGTTAGTGAATCTAAAACATTCTTCAGTGTCCAAATTTACTAGTGACACCTTCTTCTCTTCAACCATGTATCTCACAAATTGATATTGAACATCAATATTCTTTGTATTAGAATGATAAGTTGGGTTCTTTGCCAAAAATATTGCACTTTAATTATCGCAATCTAATCTTACAACTTCCTATACAAACCCAATGTTGAACACAATCTCTATATCCATAAAACTTCCTTATGTGACAAACCTAACCCTTAGATGCTCATCAAGGGATGTGGTTTCAAAGTTTCTCTAATAATGCTCCTATCACATTATTTCTTATTAATGAAATATAGAAATGGGGTTTTTACAAATTTGAGTGCCTTCTCCTTCACCCCTTTTTAACTTCTCATTTATCAACTACTTTAGTCATAATTTCTCACATTGCAATGAGGGATTCTCATCACACCAAATCTCAACTTGTCTATGATATGGAGGAGTATATTGGATATCACTTTCGTAGAAATACAAGGGAGTCACAACCTATCTTAATTACACAAGATAGTCAATATTTTTGTGATATGAATTTGATCTCGATCCTTTGCTCATCACATTGGAATTCCTCTACCACTAGTGACAAGGGTTTTCATATTGTTGGCAATTTGGACATTTAGCATGCCGCAAGGGATGCCTCCTATGACATAGAGATCAATTTCATACTAATTGTGACTTATCCAATGCCTTGTGGATCCATAATATGTGATTGGTAACCTATTGCATACATCATGACTTCCCCAGTGACACGTAGACTTAAATAACATTGAAAACAATTTCTCTAGTGATTTATCACATCAAATGTAATGTTACCAGTGAAACATGGTCAAATTCATTGCTCAAAAATTGCTTCAAGCCTATGATAAGTTGAGTTAAGGGAAATTCAAAAGGATGGCTCAAATTACTCCCAATGTGGCCTCGAATTACACAGGCACTAGGGTATCCATTTGGCTGGTGATTTTAACACTCTAGCACTAAAACTTGTGCATCCTCCTCTTTCAAAAAGACTGCTAGTAATTGTTATTATAGAATAGTTACACGATAGGTACACAAGTATAGCATTGTAGGTTTTAACCCTGTATAGAAATTACCTGTAAATGCATTCTTAAAAAATAGAAAATATACAATGGCGAGAAACACAACAAATACACGGAGATTTTCCCCTGGATCCCAAAACCAGGACTACTAGACTAATTTTTCATTGTTTTCCTTTCAATGTTACAATACATATATATACATGTTGAAGCATTCATAAACATTAATCCATTAACCCTAGATTATAACATAATCATAGTTCCCTTGACCAGATCTATAAAATACCATGGGCAGAAAACTATCATGCCCAAAACCATGTGCAAAACCCATGCACAAAACCATGGGTAGGTCCGCCCACCTAATATAGGGTCAAAAAAAATTTCTTGGGCCAGCACAAGGGGGCTACCGCCCCCATGAAACCCCCCAAAAGGGGGGAATATCACCCCCCGTGCTTATGAATACTCGTGGGAAGAATATAACACACACCCAACATTCTCCCACTTGTTGTTTTCTTTTCCAAACAAGGGGTCATACGAGAGGTTAGTCATTGGTCTAACCTTGCAACACCCATTGCTTCTCTACACAAATAAAACTTCTCAGTTCTCACATACTTCTTCAATGCATCTGTAACATTCTAAAAAGTGTCCACCTTTACCAGCAACACCTTTTTGTCCTCAACCATATCCCTCACAAAGTGATATTGAACATCAATGTGCTTTGTCTTTGAATGATAAGCAGGTTTCTTTGCTAAGAAAATTTCACTTTTGTTGTCACAGCCTATCCTTATAGCTCATTGTACTAACCCCATACTTGAACACAATCTTTGCAACTAAACTACCTCCTTGCTTGCATGAGTGGTTGCCATGTATTAAGCCTTTGTCGTTGAAAGTTCCACTACACACTATCTCTTGCTCATCCAAATTACTACACCTCCAAATAGATTAAACACATACCCACTTATAGATCTTCGTTGATCTAGATCTCCAACCCAGACTGTATCAATAAATCCATGGATGTCCAAAACTCTATCTAATCCTGGTCTTCCTTGGTAGCACAGACCATAATCACTGGTGCCAAGAAAATACCTAAAAACCTACTTCATTGTTGTCCAATGCTCCTTCCATGGTTTTGACATAAACTTGCTCAATACTCCCACTACATGTGCAATGTCTAGTCCATTACAGACCATTGCATACATCAGGCTACTGAATGCACTTGCATATGGAACACGGGACATGTCCTCTTCCTCTTCTTGTGCCTTGGGACATTGTTCAGCAGATAAATTTACACCTACAGGAATAGGAACCTTCACCGGTTTACTATCTTGCATATTAAACCTCTGCAATTGTCTCAACATGCTTTCTCTGGTTTAACCAAAGCTTTCTCTTTTCCTAATCTCATTTAATTTCCATGCCCAAATTATAATTGTAGCACCAATATCCTTCATGTCGAATTTGGAGGACAATTGTGTCTTCAAATCTTGGATAATTTATTTGTCATTTCCCATCAGAAACATATCATCCACATACAATACCAGATAAATAACACGGTCACCAATTTATTTAAAATACACATAGTGATCTACTTTGCTTTTGGTGAAGCCAAGTCCCCATATAAATGTATCAGATTTCTGATACCACATCCTTGGTAATAGTTTTAACCCATACAGAGACCTTTTTAACCTGCATACCAGTTCTTTCTTTCCCTTCACCGCAAAGCCTTCAGGTTGCTTCATGTAGATCTCTTCTTCTAGATCCCCATGAAGAAATTTTGTATTCACATCCATCTATTCTACCTCAAAATCAAAAGCAACAACAATAGATAAAAGTAATCTAATATAAGCTACCTTAGTAATAGGAGAAAAAATATTACCAAAATCAATTCTCGGCACCTGGGAATAGCCTTTTTCTACCAACTGAGCTCTGTATTTCTCCACCTTTCCTTCTACATTCATCTTCATATTAAATACCCATTTTCTTCCAATGGGTTTCCTTCCATATGGCAACTCCACCAAATCCCAAGCCTCATTTTTATCCAAATATGCCATTTCATCAACCATGTCCTCTTTCCAGAGTTTTCCATCCTATGAATCTACTACCTCCCTAACACTTTTAGGATCATCATTAGTAATAGATAAAACGAAATTTGAACATAAAGAAGATGGAATATACCTTTTTGGATGCCTTCTTTCTCGAACTGGTATTCTCACAGCTGGAGTTTGTGGCTCTTCATCTTTTGATTCATGTTTTGTTGTAGAGTTTTATTCTTCCTCCTTGAGCTCAAACTCTATATTCTCAGGTTCCTTTGGTATGACTTCATGTTTAATAACATATTTCATCTCTCTAAACACCACATCTCAATTGTACACAACCTTCCTTGTTTTTGGGTTCCAAATATTATAACCTTTTAAACCATCCTTATACCCAATAAAGATGCACCTTTCATATTTACTATCTAACTTGGTTATTTTCTCCTTTGGAACATGTACATATGCATCACAGCCAAATACCCTCAGATGTGAAAGAGAGGGTTTCTTACTAGTCCATACCTCATGTGGAGTCTTATCCTCCAACATTGTTGAAGGTGATATGTTGACCTTGTAACATGTAGTCTCCACTGCCTCTGCTCAAAGTTCTTGTCCTAACCCGACACTAATAAGCATGCTTCTTTCCTTTTCCATCAACATCCTGTTCAATCTTTATGCAACTCCATTTTGTTTAGGTGTGTATGGAGTAGTCTTTTTTCATGCTATACCACACTTCTTACAGAACTCTTCAAATTCCTTCTTGCAAAACTTTCCACCAATATTTTTCCTCAACACCTTTATCTTCTTCTTTGTCTAGTTTTCCACCATAGCCTTAAATTCTTTAAACCTGTCAAAGACTTCATATTTCTTACTAAGGAAATATATCCATGTATTCCTTGAGAAGTCATCTATAAATGATACATAGTACACAGACTTACCTAGTGATGAAACTGACACAAGTCTAAACACATCATTGTGCACAAGCTCTAATATCCCTTTCGCCCTCTTAGCATCAGAGGGGAAACTCACCCGATTATGCTTCCCATATACACAATGTTCACATAAATTGAAATCTAGAGAGAAATTATACATACCTTATGCCATAACATTACCATGAAGTATTCTAAGTCCCTTCTCTCCAATATGTCCAAGCCTTTAATGCCATAGCATGGTATTTTCTCTAGATACCACTAGATTTTATTCTCCACTTTCAGGAACCACAGAACTGTTGTGCCCATCAATAACATTACTACCCAGAAGCTTTTACAAAATTCCAATCCGAACTCCCCACATCAATACCATTTCTCCTCTAACCATCCAGGTATCTTTCTCGAACATTATTTTTACACCTGCATCATCCATCTTTCTTACAGAAATCATATTTTTAGCCAATGTAGGAATATGTAGAACACATGGAAGTGTTATAATCCTTCCACCTTGCAACTTCAGCTTCACTTTTCCATGTTCAACGATTCTAGCCTTCCTGTCATCCCTAAAATAGACGTCATTGCCATCATATTTCTCATACTCACAAAACCACTCCCTATGGGGAGTGAAGTGAAAGGACGCATCTAAGTCAATCAACCATGCCTTATGATCTACATGTGTACTTGAAGAAGAAGCCAAGTACACATCCCCACCTTAATATAAGGTCATTTTCACCTCTGTAGAAGAAGCATCATCATATCCATTTCCTTTCTCAGTAGCTTTAGATCTACAATCCTTTTTTAAGTGCCCTTCCTTTCCACATTTCCAACATACCTTTATAAGTTTTCCTGGAGATTTAGATCTCCCATTCGAGAACTTATTTTTGTTTCTATTCTAGGACCTTCCTCATACAAATAAGGTATCTCCATTATGGCCCTCCATATTTTTCCATCTCATCTCCTTAGACAACAAGGATGAGACTATTTCATCAAACTTCAAGGTAGTTGTATTGCTACCTATTACAACAACCATACTATCCCACGAATCTGGTAGAGAACACAGCAAGCTGATGCACTTATCTTCATCTAAAATTTCAATATCAACAGATAACAGCTATCTTACCACGGTATTAAATGTGTTCAAATGCTCTGTCACCGAGTCTCCATCCTTCATCCTCATGTTATATAGATTTTTTTTTTAGGAACAGTTTGTTCACCCAGAGACTTAGATTGGTACAAAGTCCCTAACTTGTCACAAAAAATATTCATCATAGCTTCCCCTGATACATTCAACAATACTGAATCTGAGATACACAACCATATTATTCTCTTTTATTTTTTATCCAACTTCACCCAATATTCAGCTACCATTATTGTTGGTTTAGTACCCAGATCTATCGTAATACACTACTCTTTATCCACCATAAAATCCTCCATCTTGAGTTTCCACAACTCAAAACTCTGACCATTAAATTTCTTGGTCTCTATCTTTCCACTGCTCGCCATATTCTTTCACTGCAAGAATCGATCTCACATATCTCCTACTGAATAGGGTCTACCACAAGCCTAATCAAAACCGCATAGCAAAAAAGGCATCCCCTTGAAGTTAAATAGATCTGATACCAAATGTAGGTTTTAGCCCTATACAGAAATTATCTTCAAACAAATTCTTAAAAAGTATATATACAATGGTGAGAAACACAAAACAAATACACAAAGATTTTCCCCTGCATCCCAAAACTAGGACTACCAAATTGATTTGTCATTATGTTCCTTTCAATGTTACAATACATATATATACATGTCAAAGCATTCATAAACCCCAATCCATTAACCCTGGATTATAACATAACCATAGTTCCCTTGATTAGATCTACAAAATGTAGATAATCCTGTAGATTCACAAGCTCATGTAATCTACTAAAACAAGAGACAATAATCTACTTCTACTCTTTACAACGGAAGCACATAAAGATCGAGAAAAACAATGATCAACAAGAGGAAGAACATCAATGGAGGATAACACAATAAATATCTTGGGAAAGCCACGGCTAAAAACCCCACTATCTGTATTACATTAATAAAAAATCCAAGATGAGATTACAATGCTTGTTCTCACAAGAACAATCCCAACACTCTGTAGAAATTTTGAATAATTTAACACATATTCAATAGAGATTATCCTGATCATGTACTATTCTGGAAAACATACACAATACATAAGCTCCTCTACGTTGATCATCAATATAGC
>APFE031036934.1:67993-120669 GCA_000404065.3 Pinus taeda | reverse complement strand
ATGTAATCAGTTGACCTTGTTCCTTTAGGTAGTGAAGCAACACTTTTAGGGACTTAGGAGCCCTCAGTTTATGGACATTTATGATTGGGGTTGAAGTGCCCAAAAATGTCTATAACACATTTGCAAAAGGAACGCCTTACCGGAGCCTATCGGAAACTTAGACCACTCTGATATGGTCCTTACACCATTACCAAGGTTGTGGGAGACAATGTATTTGAGCTCAGCATTCCCCCATTCCTTGGCCTGCACCCAGCGTTCAATGTGGACCGCCTTCGGCCATACTTTCCACCATTACTAGACACATCTAACATTGCAGAACAGCTCACACCCACATAGTTAAATCCATATTGAATGGAACAAGCTACAACTTATCATATCATGGACACACAGATCAAGTACACTCACCAGTAAAATATCCAGCTTTATCAAGTTGTCAAAGCAAGCCAACTCCTTCACCAGGGCAAGTGGCTCACTAGGGACCAAGTTCAGCAGAAGTTTCCTCGTCTCATGGAGGAACTCAACACAATGGGGACCATTGCTTCCTAAGGGGGGAGAATGATCTAGGTGGATATTGGTGGCCACCCACCAATTCCCCTTGGACCCCCACCATTGCTTCTTTCAGTTTTTCAGTTTCCTTAATTGTAGCACAATTTACTATTTTTAGCAGTTTTTCGGGTCCTAAAATTTCAGCGCTGTTTTGAGGCCCTAAACGACATTTTTTTGGAAATCTACTACTAATGATCTATTATTTAAAATCGTCTTTTCTGTCGTAGTCCTCGGAGAGATCTTTCCAACAGGTTATCATGTGCATCAAACAGAGATAATATGACCATGTCACGACCTCGATAAGTTGGTTGTCCAACTCACTCAAACGGGGCCCATAAACTCTTGGTGTTACATCTCCTCGGGTTATGGTTTTGGTTGTTTAGGGTTTGATCTTATTGTTCAATAATAAAAAGGCCCTTGATCCTCACTGTAAGTCATTTCAAAGGCATGTAGCCGCCACATCTCTTCTCAAAGATAAGCTACCATCGCCCTAGCTGGTTTATTTCCATTTCTGTTTGTAAGCATATTTCAGTATTTTACATTAAGGAAATGAAGTATTATTTCCATTGCATCTTTGTGTTTATGGTTATCTCTGTAATTTGTTGCATTCCTATTTAAATCTGAATCAATGTTTGTTCTCAAAAGAACAATCCCAGCACTTAGTAAAATCAATCTCCAACTCACAAGCAAACTCTTGGCCAACACTTAGCCAATTCTCCTGCTCTCCAAGTCCCTATTTCCTTTCGAAATTACTATGGTTGATAGCCCATATTAAAGGGGATTCCAGTGCATCCAAAACTGTGCAATCCCAACTAGGTCTAGTTCCTGATTACATGCATGATCTATACAACTCGGTAAATCATAAAAATGATAGTACATTGTCCGTACACTCTAGTCTCAACTAGGTCTTTCTCAAAATCGACATGCATGAGTTTCTGATGAGGAAATATTCAATTAAATGGAGTAGCACTAGTGGATGCATTAATGCACCAACTCACTGTTAACTCTCTATTAGTTCCACAAACAGTTTGGAACTAATTTAACTGAACATAAATCAGTAACCGAGTTATCTAATTACAACTCACAATTAAACTCATACTAGATCCCTAAAACTTAGGGAGAACATATACATGACTTCAGAAAGACTTCCAACTCGAAATTCCTAAGATAATTAAGTTAATTAAACTTAATTATTTATTTTAATTAACTATTTACAAGTTTCTATGAGAATAGAATTCAATTTTAATTATCAATTTAATTCAAGGACAAATTAAACTGGAATTTCTGGATTCTATTTTTAACATTTCTTGTTGCTATTTTATACACAAAATACCATGGATATAAAACCATCATGCCCAAAACCATGTGAAAAACCCATGCACAAAACCATAGGTAAGTTTGCCCACCTAATATAGGGTCCAAAAAAAAAATCCGAGGGCGTTGTCCTGGACCCCGTACAAGGGGGCTACCGCCCCCCTATTGTGCCCAACGCAACAAACAAGGGAGAATATCACCCCCACATGTGCAACTAGACACACACTCAACAAGTAGGTTGTTGTTGGGATAAAAATTCCCAACCCATTGATTATGACAGTGCACCATAGGCAAGGAGCAAAGAATTGCCAACCCATTGGCCATACCATTATAAGAATTTATCTAGTAAATATTATGGTAATATTATTGTGTGTGTATGTACCATAGTTTGTTGCACCCATGTGGTATCTACTAAATCACAAGGAAGAGGCAAAATCCATGCATATACCATACATGTAATAAGATGAATAATGCAATACACAACATTTTCAAATGAAGGGATTCATTCTTGGAGATGAAGGAGGCTTAACCTTCCTCTCTCCAAGAGCACAAAGGCCCAAAAGGGGGGGCTTCAACTCTAGCTTTGTGTATCCTTTAGGAAAGGGTAATCCTATTTTAGATCCCAAGAATTATACTCTATGTTTTCAAATATGTACATCAAATATTCCACAAAGGAAGTGTTATGCCTTGCTTTTATTAATACTACAAAAATAACATGTGTATTTGTGTTTGTATTTATACATACATACTTATTGCTTGAGATTTTGAGAATCCAAACCCTCATAGGCCACCAGTATTATCTTGCTCAAGCCTAATACCCCAAGGTTATAAGTGCTCATCCTAAATCCAAGATTTGGATTGCCACTTTGACTTATTGCCTAACAACTACAAACTCAAGGTCATGTATGTGTAAATTTGAATACATATTGACACATATACACACTCATATCTCTGATATGAGAGATAAAAGACCTCTCTATACAGGTTGATTAGACCAATTGATTTCATTCATCCTAAATGACCCTTTTATGGTGTATTTCTTCCTGAAATCTTTGTTTTACTAAAGCTACATCTATAAGCAAATTTTCCACAACAAGATGAGTATAACTTTTGTTAGGTTATCCCAAGTATTAGCCAAATAACTATACATATATCCCACAACTAAAAATAGGACATAAGCGTTCATGGTTTGAGTAATATTAGGTAGGGAAGCTCCATAAGATAGAGTTCAAGACTCTTGTTATCCTCACAAACTCCACATTACAATGTGAAATCCCTACAACCCAAATCTATGCCCAACCGAAAGCAATATTTGAGGAATATTGTTAAGATTATTTGGGTGGACCTAAGGAATTATATAACACTCCCATAAGGCTCAAAGATCTAAGAAGACCCCCAAACAATAATTTCAAGGGAAATGAGTACATTAATGAGAATTATACATCATTACATCAAATGTTCTTTGAAGGCTCTATCTTGTTGAGTCCTCTTATAAAAACTTATTATGCCACCCATGATACTTGTCATCAAAGAAAAATTTTAGCCATTGAGCAACATCATTAACACCCCCACCCTTAGTCAATTTACTCAGCTAAGTACAAAATCATTAAGACATTCTTATATTCAAGATATGAAATGATATGTAACATCAAAATAGACAAATACACATGATAAATTTATAGTTAAAGAACATCAAATTGAAAAACAAATGCAGACACTTACTTGAAATGAATTCACTACAATTGAATAAGTGGGTGACCTTTTCCACCCAACCATAGGCTCAATAATGCATGTCTTTATCTCCAAGTAGCCACCCTCTAGCTAAGCAATGATACCACTAGGGGGAAAACCCAAAATCTCAAGAAATTAAAGGACTTAAAAGGCCACTTTTTTTCATTGGAAAACCATGGAAGCAACCTTTATCCATAGAGTAAGGGCTTCCACAAATTTTCCAAATTCTTTTTGATCTGGTTGTAGCTAGACGATGGAGTCCCCTCCCTGCTTGGGTAGTCCATCAACTCTCTCCTTTCTTAGTGTATGTTGTCTAACCTAGCCAACTTCAAATTCGCAGGTTCTTTTTTCCTAAATTATACTTGGGTTTTCTTGCCTCAAATTTACAATCAAATTCAAAATTTAATTGGCCTAATCACTTAAGAATGGACCCCATCTATATTTTACACCATTTGGGCACAAATTTTGGCTACCTTAGGACATTTTTGCATATGTAATCACCAATAGAAAACCAAGTTGCAAATTAGCTCATTTTTAACTCAAGGGTGTTCCCAGCTCTCTTAAAAATATTCCTCTACACTCCTGGGGCCCTTAACATCTCCTCACACACAACTCCTTCAACTCCCACATGCACCCCCTTTTTGGCAAAAGAGAACTCACGATTTTCTAGCTTATGTTAGGAGATTTCATGTGTCAGATCTTGGAACATGATATGAGTACTTGTGGTACCCTCCTTTGATAATTTTCAACCACCCATTATATCTATCCAAACCCCCATAACTGTGGGTAATTGGTTGCCGAACTACCCAACTCCTCTCAATAATTTATTTTTGTATGTGGGAAAAAAGGGAATAATTTCAAAATTCAAATTTTTCGCATTTTGGAAATATGGGTTTCTCTTTTTAGCGTGGCTATTTACTTAACACGAAAGGTGATTTCCCCAACCCCTTCATTGATTTTGACTTGAGGTATCATGGTCAATACTAATGCTTCACCCTTCAGTAAGTTGTTCTATGAATTTTCTTAATTAAGCATAATACATTTACATTATTCACAATTTGTCTACCATAATTCAAAAATCATTAAAAAAAAAAACATTTTATGTGGCTCTCAAAGAAACTGAGTCATAATTATAATTACTAACTAAGGAAAACAGTAGGTAATATTCTTACCCCCTTTAACAGAACATTATCCTCAGTGCTATACCATTCGCAAGATTGAATTTATATAGTAAACAGAAATCGGTATGCCATTTTCATGTCATCCTTTAATTCTCACATGGCCTTGTTTGCTCAATAGTGCTCCCACTATACCTTTACCTATTCGATGGCTCATCTCTGGGGAAAGGTCTCCCGCATATCTAGTATGCATTATGGCTTGGTCTAGAATTATCCTTCTGGTTCTACCTTGATCATAGCCAAATCAACGATGTGATTAGATCATAAACATATTTCTTAAGAAAATACAAGTGGAATATATCATGTGCTTTAACATTAGGAGGTAAGAAAAACCTATATGGCATTGGTCCAATTCTCTTCAGAATCTCAAACAAATCATAGTAACCAGACACCAATTTGGTGCAAGTTCCCATTCTCAAGGAACTTATTTTAGGCTTAACCCAGAGATACACATGATCCCCCACCTTGAATTCCCTGTGGATTTTGTTTTTACTTATGTTGTTTTTCTAGCCATCCTATGATGCTTTCAACCATTCCTTGATTTATAAGACTCCCTATTCCATTTCCTTTAACATTTCAAGTCCTAGTATGATTTGATCCACCAGATGGTCCTAACTAACCAGATTATTACACTTTCAAACATATAGTGCCTCAAACTAACTCATTTTCAAATATTCATAATAGCCATTTGATCCAGGTGGATATTGGTGGCCACCTGCCAAGTCCATCTGGACCCCCATCATTATCTCTTTCAGCATTTTTAGTTTCCTTAATTGTAGCACAACTTACTATTTTTAGCAGTTTTTCGGGTCCTGAACTTCCGGAGCCATTTTGAGGCCCTAAACGACGTTTTTTGGGAAATCTGGGGGCAACATAGGACCATGGACCGATGTTGCCCTTCCCAAAGTGGTAGTTCTCGGATAGATCTTTCTAACGAGCTATCATACGCGTCAAACGGAGATCGTATGCCAAAGTTACAACCCCGGGAAATTGATGTACCAATTTAACCAAAACGGGGCCCACAATTTGGCGTTTCATCTTCTAAGGGTCGGTTTTGGAATGTGAAGGGTTTTCCATTGTTTCTCAATAATAAATAGGCCTTCGAGCCTCATTGTAACACAAGTTCGGAACAGTTCAGAGACATGTAGCCGCACATCTCTTCTCAGAGATAAGCTACCATCGTCCTAGCTGGTTTATTTCCAATTCTGGTTGTAAGCATATTTCGGTATTTTCCATTAATGAAATGAAGTGTTATTTCCGCTGCATCTCTTTATTTATGGCTATCGCATCTCTGTATTTATGGTTATCTCTGTAATCTATTGTGTTCCTGTTTAAATCCGGATCACCATTATTGTATGCAAACTCTACTAATGGTAGATATTCATCCCATTTAGTAGGTTTACTCATCACCTATATTGGGAGCATATTTTCTAATATTTATTTGTCCTTTATGTTTCCTATCAGCCTCAGGATGGTAAGTGGCACTAAATACTTACTACAATCCAATTCCTTCAAATAATGCTTTCCAAAACCTGAAAGTGAACTTAGCATCCTAGTCAGACAAAATCACTTTTGTCATACCATGGAATCTAAAAAAATATTTAATGAAGATATCAACAACATCTATTGCCTTGTGAGTGGATTTTACTAGGATGAAATGAGCCACTTTGCTTAGATTTTCCACTACTACCGTTACTGTATCATGTTGTCTCGTGATTTTTGGTATTCTTGTGATGAAATCCATAGTTATGGTTTCCCACTTTCATTTGGAAATCAAAAGAGACTACAACAAAATTGCTGGATGTCTATGCTCAGCCTTAACTTGTTAGTGTTCCAAACATCTAGTGATGTATTATGCAACTTCATTATTTATCCTAAGTGAATATTATAACTACTTCGTGGTTATAATCTTCTTCTATTAACTAGGGTTCCCAAATTAAGGTTTTATATATAGTTCATCCATGATGATATTTTCAACAAAATATGGTATATACAACTTATCCTTGTACATCAGTAATATGCCCTTAGTAAGATGATATCCTCAGACACCTCAATCCTTCAACCCTTTGTTGCAGGCATTGATTGACATGCTTAAAATGTGCATCATTCTATATAGCATCCTTTATCTAAATTCTCAAATTAATATTATAGGTGTTGATTGTTGCCACGTGTATTATCTACCTATTTTGACAGAATGCATATACCATATTATTTTTTTTGTATTTTATGTGTCAAACTCAAAATTGTATGCATTAATGAGTTCCAACCACCCAGCTTGCCTAGATTTCATATGAGGTTGATCAAATAAATACTTTAACCCATTTTGGTTAGTCATCAACACAAATCCATGACAGAGCAAGTCATGTATCCACATCTTAATGACATGAATAACAAAAACAAGCTCCAATTTGTGTGTGACATAATGCCTCTCATGCTCATTGAGCTTCTTAGATTATAGCTTATTACATATCCATCTTACATAAGGACTCCACCTAGCCTTTCTTTACATGCATTAGAGCACACCAGCAACTCTTTGTCTAAATCTACAATCTTCAATACCAATTGTGATCTGAATTGGATCATTATATTGTTTTTCATTCATCTCGATGCATTTGGAGTGGAAAAAGTAAAGGTATCAGCTCACAGGATAGTTTTTACAAGTGGGACCTAGTTTGGTGAAACAGGGTCTGAAACCTTCCAGGAGAGTTTTGAAGCATACAAATTTGCCACTTAATCTTAGCACCTTTTCATGTTATTCTATACACAAAGAAATTTCCAGTAACGCAAGAATCACGTCAATCGGAGACCGTATGCAAAATTTATGCCAATCATAAGTTGACCTTCCTGTTTTCACACTTATAGTTCGGGAGGATGTCATGTCAGCCCCCATTATTCATGGAAAATGGGCTAGCCACGTGTTTTTGATGTAAAATACTTTAGAAGAGTCTATGTTGTAACTCTAGTTAAGAATTGATGTAATCAAACTTAACCACTAGTAGGCTATTGAGTTGTGTTATAATTGGGCCATTAGGAGGAAGAAATATTCCATTCTTTCGAGAGAATTTTGCTCCATAGATGAGAAAAGATAGACAAGAGAGGTAGAAGGTAGAGCACATAGAGAGGATATGTGCACTGTAACAACCCATGGGCCACAGGCATTACTTCTTTGTATCTGCAGCCATATTTCCAGACAAAGAAAGAGAGTGAAGTGGCCTCACTTTTGAGCTGCGTTTTCTCCCGAAAGGGTTTCCCAAAGAGCATATCTTTTGTATTTGTATGAGCTTATTTTTTAATTATCTACTTTTTTCCTTAATTTAATTTTACGTGCATGAACTAATTATAGTTAATTTTACAAATCTATAAATTAAATAAAATTGTGATAGCGTAGAATCTCATATTTTTTATATAATATTATCAGATCTGTTGTGACGAACTATTCAGTGGAATATCCACGAAAGTTTATGGATGATTTGGTATCAGAGTGGGTTTATTTGGGTATTTTGTGGAGATTGTAAGGATCTAGATCAACGAGGCCGAAAATTGTAAAACCCTAATCATGGATGACGAATTTGTAAATGAACCTCGTGATCTTGCAGAGGTGAGGTTTTCACAGCTTGAAGAACAAGTTGTGGATATAAACCACAATGAAAACCTCCTCATGGAGGCCCTAAGCAGTAAGCTAGGGATATTTGGAGAAGAAGGGGATTCGAATGTAAAGGAAAAATCTGAAGGGGGATTGGGAGATTGGGAAGACACAGATAACCAGCCGAAGAAAGAACCCAAAAAAGATGAACCCAGTTCAAGTGCCTTAAACCAATCCCTGTTTAAAGTGGAAGCAAAAGTCAATATCAAGTCATACCACAGCGATATCGACACTTTGAAGCTAAACCATTGGTTGCAGCAACTAGAAGTTTATTTCAGTGTCCATCATATCAAGGAAGAGTAGAATATCTCATTCATGCGGCTGAAATTGGAGGGCCATACACTGACTTGGTGGGAGAGCCACACAGAAACCCTGAGGTTGGAGGGAGAACCTCGAGTGACTAAGTGGGAGGATTCCAAAACCCTCATTAAGTCATAGTTTTATCCCATTGGGTACATGGAAGACTGTTGGGCCACTAATATGTCATTATTATTATCACTTTTTAACACCTATTTCATCCATTTCTACCCTTCTTTATCATGTCATTTATCATGATTTATTATATAATTCCATTTTATAATTATTTATGCTCTTATGGATAAATATTATTTATTCTCCTTTATTTTTAATAAATTGATGATTATTATGCATGATTTTACCAATGATGGTTTATTAATTAATTTGTTGTAACATCACTCGCCATTTTAGCCTCCAAGATATTTTCCAGATTGTAGATTTGATCTCCAACTCATCATTAAATATTCCAACTTAGAAATTCGTTGGAATAAGAAGTGACAGTTTTGCATTGGATGTTTCGGGCAAATGGAGAAGAATATAGAAAATCCAAAACATGGGTTTTGTTCAAAACAGACCGAATTAGTTTTTTCATGAGCAGTTTTCCCAAATTCCATTTGTATTAAGAGAAACGGAAGGTTCTCTAAAGACATTTTTCTCAGATTCATTGTTGCAGCCGGTTTCCAAATTATCTCAGTTGCATTACCAAATTCGACCTGTTCCTATTGAATGTTGATGGAAAGATATTTCATATATGATCTTGTTGATCAATTTGTTGTGAACAATCCAATTTTGTTATGGGAATCATTTTGTAATCATATATGTTGTAACTTCTCTCTGCTCTCTGTGTATTTAAATGAGAACAGAGATCAAAGAGGGGTATGGATCATTAGAGATAGGATAGGATAGGATAGGAGGAGAGGGGATAATGGAGAGATTTTGATATATACATGTAATCACTGTTGAATTATAGGCAGACTATGTTATATTATTTTCATTCAATGAAAGAGTCTGTTGATTTCCCTTGATGTGTGGATATCAAATCGAATGAGACGTGTTGATTAAGCCTGAGTGGTTTTTAATTCTCCGGTTACTGTAAGTTCTTTCCTCCCAGAAGTGGCAAGGCCCGCCACAACTAGGAGATTTAGCTAGATTAACACCAACGCTGTAGATTTCCATTACCAATTGCATTTCAATTTTGTCAATTTTGTAGGTTGCGAGTGTTAATTTCATTACAGAGTGTGTGTTAATTTCATTACAAAGTGTTTAATTTCTAGCATAAGCGTGAGTTATTTTTACACACGCATGCGTGGATAAGGTGTGGATTAGAGCATTGATTTCATTTTCCTTCGTTTACAGCATTGCCAAATAGGGCATACGTAAGAGTGTGGTTATTATAGAATCAGCTGAAAGAGATTGGTTAATGCTATTGAACTCTCGGTTGACATCATTTCCATTTGAATTGCTTAATTGAGATTGAGTGTGATTTAGATAGAATCGACTAGAAGAGATTGGTTAATGCTACTATGCTCCCAGATGATTTTATTTTCAATTGAATTGCTTGCTTCAGATTTGATTATGGTTTTGCTTGAGATTAAGTCCTGATGCTTAGATGTATTATTTCCTTTAAAAGTTACAACTTGAGATTTATGATTGCATCCAGTTACTCTTGTATCAAGTTTTATAATCAACTTAAAAAGCAGTACTCTCTATATTTATAGCTTGCACATATTGTGTACACTCTTGAACAAAAATACTTACCCAGGTTGATAATTAATGTGAGGCAATTAGGAGTTTTAAAAGACACCTTTTAGCACCCAACATTTTGGCATCGTTGTCAGGGAGATTGTTGCAATTTCACAAAGAGTGATGTATGCTTGATATTTTTTACTGGGAAAGAATTGGGTATTAGAAATGAAAGGTAAGAACCTACGTAATGAGCAAGTAAAGTGTTTTCTCCTCAGCCCACTTTTCAGCACAATTGAATGAAAGTTTAAGTAGGTGTTTGATGTTTGTCTACTATGAAAGAATTGGGTATTAGATTGGGAGGTAAGAACCTGTTTGACGAGCAAGTAAAGTGCTTGCTCCTCCACCTGCTTTTCAGCAGAATTTCGAATTGAAGTAGGAAATTTGGAGGTAGAATTTTTGAAAAAAAATCTCATAATTCCACTCAAGTGGTGATGTAAGCAACACCCATTTCACGAACCAATTGACAAGAACATTTGAAGGAGGAGCCTCGAATAAAAACATGAAAAACATCTTCTATTATGGTAAGAAATGGCTCATGTTGCAACTATTGAATTTCCTATCAAATATCTAGGAGGAGTGACACAAATGCACATGATTCCCCCATCTTCTCTACCAAATTTTCATGGTTTGGCAAATGAAGACCCAAATACATTTTTATTTGAGTTTGAAATACTTTGTAGAGGATATGATTATTATACTAATGATCAAAGGTTGAAAGTGTTTCCTCTTACTCTAAAAGGAGCAGCTCTCCGATGGTTCATGAGCCTAGGTGAGAACTGCATCCAAACATGGGAGGACATGAAGAACGTATTCTTGAAGAAGTACCAAGACTATTGCAAGGTCGGTGAAGATATTTTCAATATGATACAAGTAGAAGATGAAATATTGGAGGACTATGTGGAGTGATTTTGATACAACCTTCAAAAATCAAAGTATAAGTATTTGGAAAATGAGATCTTAAAAATACTCCTACTCAAAGGAATCAGAGATGAATTTTTAGAACTCTTAAATCTGATAGGAAAAGGTGATGTTTTTCAGTTATCATATGATGATGTTTGTGAATTGTGCATAAGGTATTCAAGAGGAATCTCCAAGGCTGGTAAGAATTATAGAGACGTTTGTTCTTTCTTTTCCAAATCTGCTACAAGAACAATAGATATAAAAACTGAAATCAATGTTTTACTTGAACATTTTAAAGTTGATTTTATTAGCTCTCTAAATTCAAAATTTGATGTTTTGCAGGTTCAGAAAAATCAAGAAATTGAAGAAGTGTTTTTCCCTCATTACCGGAAGGAGCATCCCATAGATAGTTGTTCTTCCTTATCTAGGATGGAAGTAGAATATTAAAGAGATGAGGAAGTTGTAACAAGGTCAAAACCATGGAAATCATGGCCTACAGGTATGGTTCCAAACAATTCTTCTCCATCTTCTTACTTGCATAATCCATTATGGAATACTCATGTGTTAGGGCAAACATGTCAATCTCAATATAACCGCCACAAATCTTGTCCACAAGTTTGGCATGGTTCATCTTATCATTGCATGACTACTCTCCCTCATCTTGTAGCACAAACACATCCTCCATATTCTTCACCAGCTCTTCCACAACATCTTTCTTGCCTATCAAAATCATCCACTCAACCCAATCAACTACATCATCAAAATGCTCCATTTCGTACACAATTTCCTGCTCAACTCATTCCACACCCTCACCACAATAAACCAGTACAACATGCTTACATTGTTGAACTGCAAAATTTACCCACCCTTCCCACCCATTCTATCTCACATGCACCATTGGAGAAAACTTGTATTGAGATTCAGAATGTTTCAAATTCAAAAATTGTAGAAGTTAGGGAAGAAAATGAGATTTCTTTTAGTCTGCATCAACAAGCCATTTTAAAAGCTCAAGAACTTCATGATATGATGGCTATGGGAAATCAAGAAATTAAAGGATATATTGAATATTGGTTTCACTTTATCATTTGCTTGCAACATCACTCCATACTTCAACAATTTTTGACACCATCTTTTCAAGGGAAGTTGGCTTCTCATACCCTAATATTTATTAACATGCATTTTTCAAATTTGAGTATGTACATACTTGAAGCCTTATTTTGAAAATGGCTCCACTGGAAGTACTATTATACATAACCATATTCAATTTTCAAATCAGAGTAGGTTAGGGTAAAAAAAAAAAAAAAGTGAAATAAAATAAATACATTTTGTTTTTATGTAAAAATAGTTGTTTTGTTACAAAACGTTGTGGAAATCAACATTGGTTATAAATATTTTAATTTATTTGTGTATGTAGATGAAGAATAATGGAAATAAAATTTCAACAAACACTCATATTCATCTTTATCACCGATTTGGAAAAAATGCTTGAATATCATATTTTTTGGCTTGCGGGCTTAATAAAATTTCTGAAAACACAATCGGGACAGTCATGTTTTGAGGGACCAAAAGGGAATATTTTAAAAAGATATTTCTATCCTAAGTATCCCTTGGTGTCTACTTTCCAACCCAATTTGAATCACTCAATTTGGATTTGAAACGAAAACGTTATAACCAAAACATTGACACGGTATCTAGTAGGCAGCTTAGGAACATAGTTGGGAAATTCCGTTTTTGGAGGCCTAAATGACTATATTTTTAAAACATTTGTCTATCATCAGTAGCCCTTGATGTCTACTTTCCAACACAATTTGAATTACTCAATTTGGATTTGAAACGAAAAATTTATAACCAAAACATTGAGGATGTCTAGTAGGCAGCTGAGGAACAGAGTTGGGACAGTCAATTTTTGGAGACCTAAATGACTATATTTTGAAAACTTATTTCTATGGTATATTCCCCTATGAATGCATTTTACAATTAAATTTGAATCACTCATTTTTTATATCATATGAGAAAGTTATGACGAAAATACGGACTGCCTATCGTAATTCAGCACTCTTAAAACTATGTTTTTCCTGCTGTTCATTAAAGTATTTGACCTATCAATTCTTCTTTTCTTAAAAACCTGTTTCTATTGGATATAAATAAATTAATATAATTTCATTTCCAATTTTAATCATTCAAATACATCATCAAATGAAAAAACTATGATTAAAATATCCACTGTTGGTCTAAGACAGGTAATCGAAAATGACTCTGTTATGCAGGTTGTTCTAAGTAAAATTGACATATCATATCATGTAATTTTCAAACCCTGTTTCTAGTGATGATATAACCTTGAATTAGCTCTCATTTTTCTTTTGAATCACTCGAATCGGACCAAAAACAAAGGAGTTGTGATTAAAACCCTTCTGGTTAGTATGGTCAACCACTGCTCTCCCGCAGGTCACAAATAAATTTTACTTTGTTATTTTTTTTCCATGGATTTGTTTTAGAGAGTAACTACTTGTTAGTTTTTTTCATAATTCTTGGATTAGGGGAGCCCAATCACCTCTCTTTCTCCATGATTTAATGTTTTATTGCGGGTAGACACTCGGCTTTTGCAGGTCTTAGGAGAATAGGAGAGTCAATTTATGAACAAGCAATTCTTGAAAGAAATTTTAATGAAACAAGGGCATTTCATCCAATTCATTACCTAACAGATTCATAACAAAAGAAATGAATAATTGATTTCCATTTGAAGACTCATGTCACTGCTACCAAAACATTTTTCCAAGAGATCATTTTTTTCCATTGACAAATTGATATTCCCTTAGGAAATAACATAATAGCTATTGTAACTTAACTTATCTATTTATATACTATTTTTTTTAAATAAAGTGTTGTCTCTTTTTTTATTTCTATTATGTTTTTGTGTTTCAGGTGTTTCTTCCTTCAAATTGTAGTTTCTGCTCCATTGGCAATTAAACAATGAGGACCCCACCATGCAAGTTTCAGTTGCAGAAGGCAATCATTCAGCAGCTTCATTTCTATAAAAAGTTATTTCTTTATTTTTCTATAAATACGATTGTTTTTCTCTGTTTTTCTATTTGTTTGTAGCTATAAATACGATTTATTGTCTATGTTTTTTCTCTCCATGTTTTCTTTTGCTTTTCCCTCCAGGGAACAACACTATTTCATGTGTATATTTGTTGTTCCCTACAAGGAACAACTATTGTTCCCTTTAGGGAACAGCACTTTTTCGTGTATTGATTTGTTGTTCCCTACAGGGAATAGTTGTTATTCCCTAAAGGGAACATCACTTTTTCGTGTGTGGATTTGTTGTTCCCTACAAGGAACAACTGCTATTCCCTACAGGGAACAACTGATATTCCCTACAAGGAACAACACTTTTTCGTGTGTGGATTTGTTGTTCCCTATAGGGAACAGTTGTTGTTTCGTAAAGGGAAAAACACTTTTTCATGTGTTTATTTTTTGTTCCCTACATGGAACAACTGTTGTTCCCTAAAGGGAACAACACCTTTTCGTGTGTTGAGTTGTTGTTCCCTACAAGGAACAGTTGTTGTTCCCTAAAGGGAACAACACTTTTTCGTGTGTTGATTTGATGTTCCCTACTAGGAACAGTTGTTGTTCCCTAATGGGACCAACACTTTTTCGTGTGTTTATTTGTTGTTCCCTACAGGTAACAGTTGTTGCTCCCTAAAAGGAATAGCACTTTTTCGTGTGTAGATTTGTTGTTCCCTACAGGGAACAGTGGTTGTTCCCTAAAGGGAACAACACCTTTTCATGTGTAGATTCATTGTTCACTTTAGGGAACATCACTTTTTCGTGTGTAGAGTTGATGTTCCCTACAAGGAACAGTTGTTGTTCCCTAAAGAGAACAACACTTTTTCGTGTGTTGATTTGTTGTCCCTACAAGGAACAATTATTGTTCCCTAAAGGGAAGAACACTTTTTCGTGTGTTGATTTGTTGTTCCCTATAGGGAACAACTGTTGTTCCCTTAAGGGGACAACACTTCTTCGTGTGCTGATTTTTTGTTCCATAAAGGGAACAACTGATATTTCCTAAAGGGAACAACAATTTTTCATGTGTAGATTTGTTGTTCCCTACAAGGAATAGCTAGTGTTCCCTCAAGAGAACAACACTTTTTCATGTGCATTGAATTGTTGTTCCCTACAGGGAATAGTTGTTGTTCCCTAAAGGGAACAACACTTTTTCGTGTGCTTTGATTTGTTATTCCCTACAAGGTACAGTTGTTGTTCCCTAAAAGAAACAACACTTTTTTGGTATGTTTTTGTTGTTCCCTCCAAGGAAACAACACTTTCTGCGAGTATTTTTTGTTGCTCCCTAAAGGGAACAACACTTTTTTGTATGTTTTCCCTTGTTGTTCCCTACAGGGAACGACATGTTTTTTTTTTAGTATGATTTTGTTGTTCCCTAAAGGGAACAACACTTTTTCCAAGTGTTTTTTTTTGTTAGGGAATAGCACTTTTTTCGAGTGTTTTTTTGGTGTTCCCTTAAGGGAACAAAACTTTTGGAGTTTGATTTTCCCTCAAGGGAACAACACTTTTTTCGAGTGTTTTTTTTGTTGTTCCCTCAAGGCAACAACACTTTTTTTGGAGTGCTTTTTGTTGTTCCTTTAAGGTAATAGTTGTTGTTCCCTCAAGCGAATAACACTTTTTTTCGAATATTTTTTTGTTGTTCCTTCTATGGAACAACACTTTTCGAGTCTTTTTGTTGTTCCTTCCAGGGAACAGCACTTTTTGAGTGTTTTTGTTGTTCCTTCCAGGGAACAGCACTTTTTGAGTTTTTTTGTTGTTCCCTCTTGGGGATAGCACTTTTTGAGTTTTTGTTTTTCCCTCTTCAGATCAACATTTTTGAAGTACACTAATTTTATGAGGATAAGAATTATGGATTCTATTGAAGCGAGTTAATATCATTCATGTTATGATCTTTAACAGGACAACTCCTTGATGATAGATTCTTTTCAAAAGGGATACAATTATTTATATATTAGTTTACTGCATCGTTTTCTGTTGTACATAATATATATTGATCATCTTAAAACCATGTTGGTTCCACCCTTCCTGGTTATAATCTTCTATGTCTATAATAAATGCGATTATGGGTATATTTTTTTTCTATTGACATTTTCAACTTCTTCCACCATCCCTACTCTTAAGGAGTACTAAGCCTCCCTCTATTTATCATAAAAATGTGTAATAACAACAAAAATTTTCCTAAAGATAGAGGATAGGGGGTCTCATTAAGAGCCAGCCTACCATGTTCATAAAGATGTAGTGAAGTGACATTCCCACTATGGCCACCACACCAGGGTTATGATCCATTGGATAGCCAAAATATGCTTGGAACAAGAGGTCTCATCACAAGTCGGCCTGATCACTTTTGCTACATCCCAGTGAATGGCAGTGTGGTTATCTGGTTACCACGCTAGCACACTGATCTCTTATATAGAACAACACTGGAACTCTCCATTTATAAATTGAGGATCCTGGCTCATATGGGTTAAAAAGCAACCCTACCGAGGCTATGGATACCTGTTGGTAGCAGAGGCTCTGCTTATGGTATTGAAGTTATATCTTATCATCAATTATTACTAATACCCTTTTTTTTCCCTTTTTTTATCGGAGAAGTTATTTCCTTAATTTTTCCCTGTTTTGAACCTTTACACATGAGAAATTGTTTTCTAATCAATTGCATCATTCTCAGCTACAATACTGTCAGAAAAGCATCTTTTTGGCATATTGGCGTCCTTTTTATTTTTCACATAACTTATCATCGATCCAAAGCGTCCTATCTCTTATTCATTACTATCTTTACACACTCTTCTCTCATTATAACCATACCTCTTTCTGTCCTATCATTGATATGTGTACTCTGCTTCATTTATTGTCATACTATTCATTCCCTTGCCTTGCCATCAGAACAACATTTTTCCTATGCTTTATGGTCATGAATTCCCTTTTCCAATTGGAGGGGGAAGGTATGCATTATGTGATAGCATGCGAAATAATTACTGCACTCTGCCATAACTTGTTGATTTGACAGATTCTTAGTATTGCATCTACAAAAGTTTTTCTGATTGAAATTTTTATATATGACTTATCTGTTGTTGTTCAAAACTAAAACTATTGATTCAAGAAATTTGCATGCAAAATAGTGATTTGTTTACAAGAGAACAATAAGTATGGAGGGGGGGAATTCTATTCACAGATAGACCACAATGTTGCACCTAACAGCAGAGGCTCAAGCAACTCATGAACGCGAACAATGTTTCAACCATGATGTGCTTTCCTGGCTTCCACCTTTTGCATTACTTTCAGCATCAACTCAGCCTACATCAGCTTCAACAAATACCAGTCCACATATGTCATTCCACATTTTTTCGGAGGTAAAACTTGAGGTAAAATAGCATAATTTTCTGCTTTATTACAAATTTAGGAGAATTTCATGAAAATCCATTGAGCATTATTTATCATCATTCATTCCACATCTTTACCACTTCCCATTTTTCAAAGACATAGATTCTTTTAGTTTGGGGGAGTGTTCCTTTCATTTATTTATTTATTATGACCATGCCATTAATATTATTTATCATCTATTGCTCTTCTTATTCATTCTCAACACCTCTCTTATTCCATGTTGTTTTACACCAAGCATAGATTTCAACAGCTTGTAGCAACCACATCCATTTGTTTTTTAGCATTGCATGAGGGCATGCTAATTCTCTAATTTGGGGGAGGAATTGCTACACATGATGGATGTTTTCTACTTTCTTTCTCATTTAAGGCATACAATTTCATTTTTATACAGTGCAGAAACTGATTTGTGTATACCTTTAAAAATATGAATTGAATTCTTGTGTTTTTTGGATAACAAAGAGGTATCATTAAAATACACAAACCTAGACAATTTTAGGTTAAATTAGTTTGTCAAATTTTCGAAAGCATGCACTGTCACCTACAACCATTTTGTTTATATCTCATGATCCGTGCATCAAAATGATCTGATTTTTGGATCATAGAAGCATTAATATAGTAGAAATCTACTTGCAAAATTTCAGCAAAATCTGGTTTGTAGTTTTTGAGAAAATGATTAATGAAGTTTGTTGTTAATTATATCATATTTTGCTACAACTTCGTATACATATAGTTGAACGTCAATGTGAAAATTGTTATGCCTTCATCAACATTGTTCAAATTGAATATTCATTATTTGAGGAAGAAGTCATTTGTTCCATTAATTTCATGACTCAGGATGACATTTTTTTTATATAGCATGGTTAATATAGAGGCTTCAGGTTGCATGAGGACATGCAATATATTCAGTTTGGGGGTGTGTTGGGCCACTAATATGTCATTATTATTATCACTTTTTAATACCTATTTCATCCATTTCTACCCTTCTTTATCACGTCATTTATCATGATTTATCATATAATTCCATTTTATAATTATTTATGCTCTTATGGATAAATATTATTTCTTCTCCTTTATTTTTTAATAAATTGATGATTAATTATGCATGATTTTACCAATGATGGTTTATTAATAAATTTGTTGTAACATCACTCACCATTTTAGCCTCCAAGATATTTTCCAGATTGCAGATTTGATCTCCAGCTCATCATTAAATATTTTATTGAGTTATAGTATGTTCTATGCTTAGAGCAGTTTACTTATCTTTCTTATTATTATCCACAAATTAGCAATCACATGTACATTAAGTAAAGTGCAGATAGAACATTTAAACAATCAATAGAAAACAAGCCAAGACAAGAGAAACAAGATGTGGTGGCTAGCCAAGGACAGACCCCAATATGGGGAAACCATTTGATCAAATCTTCTTCTATCTTCAATGACTTAGCAAAGAGAAATAGTACAAATATCTTATTTATATCAGCAGCAACAAACCCTAGATCAGCCCTAAACTAGGGTATCAAACCCTAGATCGAACTCGCAAGTCTCCATCGGTGAGTCGATCACCGTGCACCAGTACAAGAATTCACAGTGCACCAATCCAAGAAATCACCATGCACCAGTCCAAGACTTTGTCGCGCATCAGTCCAAGACTTTGCCATGCACCAGTCCAAGACTTCATCGCACATCAGTCCAAGACTTCACCGTGCACCAGTCCAAGACTTCGTCATGCACCAGTTCAAGATTTCGTCGTGCACCAGTCCAAGACTTCACCATGCACCAGTCCAAGACTTCATTGTGCACCAATTCAAGATTTCACCATGCACCAGTTCAAGATTTCACCATGCACCAGTCCAAGACTTCAAATGACCTGTTTCGGCTTGGGTGAGAGAGAGAGCCTTTCTGCGCAGGAGAGAGAAGAGACTCTTTTTCTGTGCAGGAGAGAGAGAGAGAGATATGATGAGAAGTGAGTGACCAAATGAAGAGGAGTCATCTTGTATTTATATCCAAACGTTGAAGGTGAATAGATGTGTCTGTTGGGTGTCTGAGCCTACGTAAGTTGTTGGCCAACTTTGATAATTTGTCAATAATCAAAATAAATTCATATGTCCATAAATACTTATCAAAAAAGGATGATCTTGAGATCAATCCTACACCTCTCGACGAGAGGAATCTAGGAAAAATAGTATCATGCATGAATAAGGTGACCCACATGGATTTTGGCCTTAGTTGCCAATTTTAACACTCCCTCTCAACTAGGGAGAACTCCATCTGCAATTCATCTGACCATCACTACTATTCATCCATCAAATGCACTACCTTGTATAGCTTGACCCCTGCTCTGATCTGCTATGCTTTGTTCTGTTATGCTCTGCTCGAACTATGAAGAAGAAGAAGTGATCGAGGATGTCTCATACCATCCTCCACTAACCCAAAGTTAGTTTGGAGTGTGTACCACTTTCACTAGTCCCAGACCAGTCCTTTACTAACCCGAAGTTAGTTTCAGAGGGTGTACCACTCTCACTGGTCCCAGACCAGTATCATTGATCCCAAATCAATGGAGGTCATCCTAGCATAAGGAGTACGGTAGATACAACAGTGCGTCCATCAATAGAACTACTATGGTCCCTATCCTCATTTCCCTGCTCATTGATCAGATGAGAGGTACTTCCCATGAGTCCCAAATTGCATGGGTAGGATGCCTTGACAAGAGAACTAATCATCCTGTCCACAGGAGAACGAATCATCCTGTCCATTGGATGCCATGGAGAACTAATCATCCTAGCTTATAGGAGAACGAATCATCCTATTCCACAATCTCCATGGAGAACGAGTCATCCTGGCTCACAAGAGAACTAATCATCCTATTCCATAGTCACCACGGGGTGTCAGGGGAAAGTTGAACCTTTTACCCTATACAAAGTGCACCAACAGGGGATGGTGAGTTACCCTGTGGTCATATGTTGCTCCAAGAAGTAGCCCGTGCCGTCCGTGGAGCTCCCAGAGCTCAGTACATCATACTCCAAGTCGTTCTCGGAAAGTTAGAAATTTGACCTTTCCTAGGGACTTTGTCAAATTGTCGAAGACTTGTTCATCTGTACCGATATGTTGGAGCTTTATAGCTCCCTGCTGCACCATGTCACGAATATAGTGGTACCTGATATTGATATGTTTGGAGTGATCATGGAATACGGGATTCTCTGATAAATGAATCCCGCTCTGGTTGTCACATAGGATCACGGTGGTATCCAATGTAAATCCAAACAGCTCACTAAAGAGCTTTCATAACCAGACTGCCTCACAGGAGGCCATGCTAGCAGCAATGTACTCTGGCTTGATGGTGCTCAAAGCCACAGACTTCTACTTCCTACTCATCTAGGATATCGAATCAGATCCCAAGGAGAAACAACACCCAGAAGTGCTCTTACGGTCCACCACATTGCCTGCCCAATCAGCATCAATATATCTAAGTAGTCTCACATTTTCAACAGTGCCACGAAGATATCTCAGCGGATTCTTGGCACCAATGCAATGTATGTGGTGAGGTTCAACCATGTGTTGACTCAACGTTTTGACTGCAAAGCATACATCTGGACAAGAGTTCACTAGGAACATCAATGCTCCAAAAGTGTTGATGATACTCGGTGGTATTTCGTAAAACAGGTCCAGTAGCGTTACCGCTTAACTTCTTGAAGTCAAGCTCCATCGGGGTGGTTACGGGCTTGCACTCCACCATGCCAAATCTCTCCAATATATTCACCACATATTTTCTTTGAGATAGGAAAATCTCCCCTGGTTTCTACCAGACTTCCAATCCTAGGAAATAGTGCATAAGTCCTAGGTCTTTCATCTCGAATCAGAAGCCAGTTCCCTCTTACATTCGTGAATGAGAGGGTTTGCACCTATTAGAAAGAGGTCGTCAACATATAGCACCAGTATGAGAGGCGTGTCATATATAACCTTAAAGTAAAGGTTGGGGTCGGCTTCACTCCTAGTGAATCCCAGCTTCATCAAGTAGCTATCGATCCTCTCATACCATGCTCGGGGTGCTTGCTTTAGCCCATAGACGGCCTTCTTCAACCTGCACACATGAGATTCTCAATCATGAATCTCAAATCCTTTGGGTTGCTCCACATAGGCCTCTTCTTTGATCAAACCATGTAAGAATGCAGCCTTGACATCCATCTGATGTAGGTTCCATCCTTGCGAAGCATCAAGGGCTATGATCGAGCGGATGGTGGTATATCGGGCAACAGGTGCAAATATCTCGTCATAGTCTCTACCTTCCTTCTGGGAGAAACCATGAGCAACAAAACAAGCCTTATACTTTTCCGTACTTCCATCAACTGCATGCTTTATCTTGTAAATCCATTTTGAAGTGACAACTACCTTGTCATGGGGTCTAGGGACTACATCCCAGACATCATTCTTCATAATAGACTCATATTCTTCAGCCATAGCATCCTTCCATACTTGATGCTTGACAGCATCTGTGAATGATGAAGGCTCATTTTGGATGATCATGCTCATGATGGTCAGGTATCCTTGATACCTGTTCAGTTTCTTACTTTCACGGAAGGTTCCTCGAGGTGCTATGTATCCTTCAGCATCATCAAGTGTCCCCCTAAGCCATGAAGGCCTCTTCCTTGAATAGGAGGGTTCAAGCGGAGGAGGATCAATAAGATCCAGGGGTTCTTCCACATTGGGCATTGTCTCCTCTTCTTTTTCTTTTGGTTTCCTGGTGTCAGCATCTTGAGTGTTCCTCAAAGTAGGAAGATTGTCCACCTTGCTAAGGGCCATATCTTCGTCAAAGGTGACATCATGACTCATCTCGAATTTCCTTTAACTAGCTACATAGATTCTATAGCCCTTAGTATTTTCACTATAACCCACAAGGATTATGTTCTTCCCAGATGCACCCAATTTATTCCTTTTCTCTTTCAACACATGAAAATATATCGGGCTTCCAAAAATTATAAAATGAGATACGTCAGGTTTCTTACCAGTGAAAATTTCTTCAGGAGTTTTGGAACCCAATGCTTGATGAGGGTATCGGTTTTGTACATATACAACAGTGTTCGCAGCTTTGGTCCATAGAAACTTCAGAAGGCTTTGATCATGGAGCATAGCATAGATAGCTTCCACAATCGTACAGTTCTTCCTTTCCACCACACCATTCTTCTCAAGAGTATAGGGTGTAGTGGTCCCCCTCTTAATGCCAGCCTCTTTACAAAAGTCATGAAACTCATTGGATTCATATTCAGTCCATTATCAGTCCTTAGGATCTTGATCTTCTTTTCGGTTTGATTCTCGATCAAGGTTTTGAAGTGTTGAAACTAGGAGAACACTTCATCCTTCTTTTTCAAGAAAGATATCCAAGTCTTGTGAGAATAATCATTGGTAAAAGTGAGGTAATATAAATATCCTCCCAAAGAGTTCACTGGCATCATATCGGATATGTCTGAGTGAACCAACTACAATATATCAGAGGACTTGCTTTGGCTTGAGGGGAATGGTCCCCTTTTGAGCTTCCCTTCGGCACATCCTAGTCATACACCTTCTTGCACTAATCTAAACTCAGGCATCCTAGTTACCATTTTTCCTACATCAGGTAGAGATTTATAATGAAGGTGAGAAAACCTCCAATGCCATAATTCAGACTGAAGAGATGTGTCACAAGTCATGACACCCAACAGACTTTCTCCGACCTGATATAATGAATCAACTCAAAACCCAAGAGTAAATGCATCTTTAAAAAAAAAAATTCATACAAGTACCTTGCCATCGCTAAAAGCCACCTTGTAGCCTTTGTCTTCCATTGCCAAAATGGACACCAGGTTCTTTTTAAAATCAGGTACATATAATACATCTTGTAAGTGGATGGTATTACCCTAATTTAGTTGAAGAGTGACATTTCCTACGCCTTTCATGGGATATTTTGTTTCCAAGAACAATTTCCAGGTTGGTTTCTCTCTACCAGATTATAGAGAGCTTCTTTGTAACCAGTGAAGTGCCTTGAGGAACCACTATCAATAAGCCAATTTCCCAGCGAGTCCGAGGGAGCAATAGTAGATAGAGTAGCTGGTAGATAATATTCATCTTGATTATTGTCAATAGTGTTAGATTCATGCCTAGAATTTCTTGCCTTCTTGGATGGTTGTCCTCTTCCTTGATCCATTTGTTCATAGCAGCAGTGGATGCATTTGATGGAGGCTTAACAATTTCGCCTCTCACATGGTCCAACACTTCATATTCTTGTAACGTTAGATCAAGAGACATCTTCCATCCGTGATAGTGAAACTTCTCACGGAGTTTGCCTTCAGCAAGGAAGTGTGTTGGGGACCCCATGATTTCTTTTAGATAGCCTTTCCAACCTTCTCTTCAATGATTGCTCTTGCTCTTGCTTTGCCTTTGTCTTCACCTCAGTTCTGATACCATGTTGAGTTATAGTATGTTCTATGCTTAGAGCAGTTTATTTATCTTTCTTATTATTATCCACAGATTAGCAATCACATGTACATTAAGTAAAGTGTAGATAGAACATTTAAATGATCAATAGAAAACAAGCCAAGACAAGAGACACAAGATGTGGCAGCTAGCCAGGGACAAACCCCAATATGGGGAAACCCTTTGATCAAATCTTCTTTTATCAGCAATAGCAAACCCTAGATCAAACTTGTCAAGTCTCCACTAGTGAGTCGTTCACCATGCACCAGTCCAAGACTTCGTTGTGCACCAATCCAAGAAATCATCGTGCACCAATCCAAGACTTCGTCGCGCATCAATCCAAGGCTTCGTCGTGCACCAATCCAAGACTTTACCTCGCATTAGTCCAAGACTTCGTCGTGCACCAGTCCAAGACTTTGTCATGCGCCAGTGCAAGATTTTGTCATGCATCAATCCAAGACTTCGTCGTGCACCAGTCCAAGACTTTGTCGTGCACCAGTTCAAGATTTCACCGTGCACCAATTCAAGATTTTGTCATGCACCAGTCCAAGACGTTGAACGACCTGTTTCGGCTCAGGTGAGAGAGAGATCCTTTCTGCACAGGAGAGAGAAGAGACTCTTTTTCTGTGCATGAGAGAGAAAGAGAGATATGATGAGAAGTGAGTGACCAAATGAGGAGGAGTCATCCTGTATTTATATCCAAACATTGAAGGTGAATAGATGTGTCTGTTGGGCGTCTGAGCCTACATAGGTTGCTGGTCAGCTTTGATAATTTGTCAATAATCAAAATAAATTCATATCTCCATAAATACTTATCAAAATCGGATGATCTTTAGATCAATCCTAAACCTCTCGATGAGAGGAATCTAGGAAAAATATTATTAGCCATGAATAAGGTGATCCACATGGAGTTTGGCCCTAGTTGCCAATTTTAACATATTCCAACTCAAAAATACGTTGGAATAAGAAGTGATAGTTTTACAATGGGCGTTTCGGGAAAATGGAAAAGAATCTGGAAAATATGAAATATGGGTTTTTTTTAGAACGGACCAAACTAGTTTTGTATAAAGTAGTTTGCTCAAATTCAGTCTGTATTAAGAGAAACATAAGGTTCTCTGAAGATGTTTTTTGTTGCCACCAGTTTCCAAATTATCTCAGTTGCAATACCAAATTCAACCTGTTCCTATTGAATGCTGATGGAAAGATATTTTAGATATGATCTTGATGATCAATTTGTTGTCAACAATCCAATTTTGTTATGGGAATCATTTTATAATCATATCTATTGTAACTTCTCTCTATTCTCTGTGTATTTAAATGAGAACAAAGATCAAAGAGGGGTATTGATCATTAGAGATAGGATAGGATAGGAGGAGAGGGGAAAATGGAGAGATTTCGATATATACATGTAATCATTGCTGAATTACAGGCAAACTATGTTACATTATTTTCATTCAATGAAAGAGACTGTTGATTTCCCTTGACGCGTGCAAATCGAATCGAATGAGATGTGTTGATTAAGCCTAAGTGGTTTTTAATTCTCCAGTTACTGTAAGTTCTTTCCTCCCAGAAGTGGCGAGGGCCTTCCACAACTGGGAGATCTAGCTAGATTAGCACCAGTGCTTTAGATTTCCATTATCGACTGCATTTCAATTCTATCAATTCTGTAGGTTGTGAGCGTTAATTTCATTGCAGAGTCTGTGTTAATTTCATTACGGAGTGTTTAATTTCTAGCATAAGCGTGAATTATTTTTACACAGGAAGACTTGGATAAGGCGTGGATTAGAGCATTGATTTCATTTTCTTTCATTCACAACATTGCAGAATAGGGCATACGTGAGAGTGTGGTTATTATAGAATCATCTAAAAGAGATTGGTTAATGCTACTGAACTCTTGATTGACATCATTTCCATTTGAATTTCTTAATTGAGATTGAGTGTGATTTAGATAGAATTAGCTAGGAGAGAGTGGTTAATGCTACTATGCTCTCGGTTGATGTTATTTTCAATTGAATTGCTTGCTTCAGATTTGATTATGGTTTTGCTTGAGATTAAGTCTTGATGCTTAGATGTATTATTTCCTTTAAAAGTTACAGCTTGAGATTTATGATTGCATCTAGTTACTCTTGTATCAAGTTTTATAATTCAACTTAAAAAGCATTACTCTCTAGATTTATAGCTTGCACATAATGTGTACACTCTTGAAACAAAAAGACCTACCCAAGTTGATAATTAATGTGAGGCAATTAGGAGTTTTAAAAGAAACTTTCAACACCCAACAAAGATCAATGGATTTGGTGGCATTACTTCAGGCAAAATCCAAGCCAAAGCATGCAAGAGTACACCACAGAATTCAAAAATATGGCTATAATGTTGGGTATCTCTCCAAAGAACCCAGATGTACTCCTAAAGTATTTGGGGAGTCTGCACTGCCATCTATGTGAGCAAGTGATGTTGTTCGGGCCCAAAACGATGGACGAGGCTTATGTATAGACACAGTACCTAGAGAACATATGCCTGAAAAGAGCGCAATCAAATGGATTGAGCCAAAAGGAGCAACAAGACGCTTCTAAGGAGGGGAAGAAGAAGAAAAAAGGGGAAAAGATAAAAAGACAACAGCCACAGCACACCAGTGCAAAGATCATAGCAACCACTACAACCATTGCAACATTGATGGCCATATAGAGGAGAAGTGTTAGAAATTGCATCCAAACCTAAACCCAGAGAAAAAGAAGAAAGATAATAAGAAGAAGAATCTCAGTGCCACTAATTCGAGCAACCAAGTTGAAAGAATCTCAGACATGGATGATAAGATCGTTTGTATGTCAGTGCAGAAGGAGGTGAATCTGAGTAGCCTTTAGCAACAGGAAGAGAAAGAAATGACCAAACTCTTACATGTAAAGATGCAGGTCAAGAAGATGAATATTGATGCTCTGTTTGACTCAGGATTGCAGGAAAATCCCATTGCAATAGATCTGGTCAAGAAGTTGGAGTTGGAAGTTCATGATCATCCAAACCCATATCCACTGGGATGAGTACATAAGGATGCAGAGCTGAAGGTAACAAAATAGTGTAAAATTAGATTTGCTATCAGTGCTGATTTTATTGATGAAGTAGATCTGATGTGGTTCCCCTTTATGTATGTGGAGTCATGTTTGGGATTCCATACATGTACATGTGTGATGCAATATTCATGAGGAGAGATAACCAGTGCTTGGTAATCAAGGATGGAAAATCATTCATCATAAATGTGCACAAAGGCAAGTCGAAAATTTCACTAGTAAGTGCCAACCAAGCCAAGAAATTGATCAGTTCTAGCAAGAAGTATATTTTATTGTTTTTAAGGGAAAAATAGTCTGTAGAGGAGTCAATAAGAGGCAAGGAATCCCTAGAAGGGTGTACTAAGAAACAAAAACAACAATTGGATGAGTTGTTATAGTCATACAAGGACGTGTTTCGAGAGCCTAAATGGCTACCCCTAAGAGAGAAGTGGAACATGAGATCCAGCTATTTCCAGACTCCCTATTGTCAAATATTGGGTTGTACAGGCAGTATGTTATAGAAGCAAGTGAGGTGAAGAAATAGTTGCAGTAGATGCTGGAATAGGGTGTCATTTGACTAAGTACATCACCATGTGGGTCACCCATCATCTTTGCACCAAAGAAGGATGGGACTTGGCAGATGTGTATAGATTACAGGGTGTTGAATAAAATCACACTCAAGAATAGATACCCCCTACCCAGGATAGACGATCTACTAGATCAGTTGCAGCAAGAAAAGTATTTCACCAAGCTAGACTTGAATTCTGGATATCACCAAGTTCAAGTCAAAGAAGAAGATACATGGAAGCTTGCCTTCAAAACTAGGAAAGGTTTGTATGAGTGGTTAGTTATGCCATTTGGCCTATGTAATGCACTAGCTACATTTATGAGATTAATGAATGAAGTATTGCACCCTTTTATAGATTCATTTGTTATTATCTATTTGGATGATATAATGGTATATAGTGCTACCTAAGAGGATCATACTTCAAATTTGACGCAGGTGCTAGAAACATTGAAGAAGCACCAGTTGCTAGCAAATCTAAAGAAGTACAAGTTTGCATAGAAGTCCTTGGTGTATTTGGGATATGTGATTGGGGGAGGAGAATTGAAGATAGATCCTTCCAAGATGGAGGCCATCATGAAATGGTTGGTGCATACTAATGTTACTCAGGTTAGGAGTTTCATTGGGGCAACACAGTACCTAAGGAAATTCATAGCCTCATTTTTCAGTGGTAGCGGCACTGTTCCACACCATAACAGCAAGTGGCAAAATTTTCCAGTGGGCAAAGGGCAGCATAAGGCTTTCGATGAGTTAAAGAAGAAGATCAATGAAGCACCAGTTCTAGCATTACCAAACTTGCAATGACCCTTTGAAGTGGAGACAGATGCAAGTGGGTATGTTATGGGAATTTTCTTGATGCAAGGAGGAAGGCCTGTTTGCTACCATTCTGAAGTATTTCATGGGGCAGTTCTTAACTACCCTACCTACGATAAGGAGCTCTATGCCATGGTGCAAGTTGTGAAGAAGTGGAAGCACTATCTGATGGGAAAGGAGACAATAATCCACACGTATCACCAACCGTTACAATACCTGCAGGCCCAGAAAAAGCTACAACAGATCAGGCATTACAAGTGGATGGGATTTTTACAACAACTTCATTTGGTGATCAAGTATAAGAAGGGCAGCACAAACAAGTTGTTTGGTATGCTTTCAAGGCCACCCACATCAAAGGTTACAACTTTGGGGACTCTTATACACATGGAGCCATTCATCCATGATGCATACAGAGATGCATATTCAAAAGGTGAGGACTTCAAGGAGGTGTGTCATCAGTTGCAGAGTCAAAGTCATGTGCATGATGGCGACAACACCATTGACTACCATCTCCAGGATGGGTTACTCTACAGGTTGGATAAGTTATGTGTTCCTAAAGGTGAGTGTTTGTGGCTGATTAGAAAGGCTCACACCTTCAAGATTGCAGGGCACTTTCATGTAGGGAAGGTCATGGCTAACTTTCATAGGTATGTTTATTGGCCCAAGATGCAAGAACAAGTAGCTAGGTTCATGAGAGGATACATGCTTTGTTGTATCAACTAGCCTAGCAACAAGAAACAAGGTTTGTGTTAGGTCCCTACACTACTAGTGTAACACCTTATTGTTATTAGTGCAAACCCCTTATTGTATTATTGTACCCATATAGTCCCCATGTTGTTATTATTGTGCCCTATAGAAGCTCACTATTGTTATTTTTGTGTCCCTACAATATTATTGTTATGTAGGCTCTGATTGTATTAGGACCCATTAGACTCCTATATATAGAAAGGAGGTCTTATCATTTGTATCATCCAAGAATTGTTCATTTGTGTAATGTAAAGGAGATTTTCCCCTCGAAGAGGCTGATTTTGAAGGCGTTGATCTATCATTTCTTCTATTTTGTGAGTTGGTTGCATAACATTTGGTATTGGAGCTTTGGATTTTAGGGTTTCACTGCTCCAAACAGGTCATCGTGGAATTTTTGCTATAATTTTTTTGCTACGAAGTTTCAGAATCTAAAAAAAAAACCCATTTGAGTCAAAATCGTTCTAAACCTCAGATATGAATTTTAGATCTTGTCTCGTTATATTTTCAGAGATCTTATCTGAGGAAGTTATGGTTTTTGCAAGCTCTAGACTTCCATCTCAAACAGGTCATCGTGAAATTTTCACTTTAATTTTTTCTACAAAGGTTCAGACCCTGAAATTAAAACCCATTTGAGCATAAATCTTGATGAATCTTGGGCTCGAATTTTAGATCTTCTTTCGCTATATTATCGGAGATACAGTCCAAGACATTTAGGGTTTCTACAGGCTCTTGAATTACATCCCAAATAGGTGACCTTGGGAAAATCGTCATAACTTTCTCTCTGAGCATCAGATTGAAATTTCGTAAGAATTTTTAGAAAGAGGGTGGAATTTAATTTTCTGTATATTTTCTTTATGTCTGAAGGTTGAAAAAGTGACATGTGACACTTAGTACAAGTTCGCTCTACTGCAAAAAAATAATAATAATAATAATAATAATAATAATAAAAAGTATATAATCAGGTCATCTTGGGAGATTGGGCATAACTCTTTCTTGGAGAATTAATTTCAATTAGAATGGTGGCATTGGAAAGAGGACGCAGAGGGATACTACAGGTTACAATTTTAGACCTTGGAGATCCGAAATTTTAGAGAGACAATAGATTCAAGATCGAGCTGCTAAAAGAAAGGAAAAGAATGACTCGAATCAAGAAAATAGAAACACCTAATAAGAAAAAATGGATGGATGATTTGAAGAATGTTATCGAAGCTAATATAAATAGTTTTATATGTGACATGGAAGGTAATATTGATGGTAGGGAAGAATATTTGAAGAAAGGCATGGAATATTTGAAGAAAGACAAGGAAGGTTTGAAGGAAGGTGGGACAAAGTTGCTACAAGAAAGGCCTCCTAATGATGAAAAGGTAGTAGAGGAAACTCATGATAAGAAAAATAGAAATGTTAATCATGATTTCATAGAATCTAACATTGGATTGAAGACCCACCATATTCCAAAGATCGATGTGAGGAAGTTTGATGGAAAGGATCCCATAACATGGATACTACAAATGGAGAAATATTTTGATCTACATGATGTGCAACTGTTAAAAAAAGTACGTATTGCATCTTTATATTTAGAATTGAATCAATGTTTATGATATAAAGGGCTTTGTTCTCGTAAACCACTTATCACCTGGTCAATTTTCACGGAGGAAATGATAGCACATTATGAGGATACAAAGAGAAACACCTTCTTTATCCAATTGATAAATCTCAAACAAAAGGGTTCAATGGCAGAGCACATTGAAGACTTCTAAAAATTGAATACAAGGGTAAATGATATTCTAGAGAAACAAAAGTTTGATGTCTTCATAGGGACTTTAAATGATAACATTCAACATGAGGTTCGTCTTTGGGAACTTGATTCATTGGAGAAGGCATTCAGGTTGGTAAGAAAAATTGAAAGCAAATTTATGGCAACAAGAAATCCTACCACTCACAATTATAAAGATGGAAGTATTGTTGCTCCTATCATTCTACAACCTACAATTTTGACACCACAACGATTGGAAGAAAAATGAGAAAATGACCTTTGTTACAGTTGTGATAGAAAATACACTAAAGGTCATAAGTGTGCTGAGAAGAAATTATTTTACATTGATTGTGAAGAGGAGGAAGAAAAGGATCAAGAAATATCAAAAGAAAAGGATATACACCAGGAACCAACCCCAAAGAAACAAGAAATGAATTCGACCATATCTTGTAATGCATTGGCCAGAATTACCACTCCTCAAACTATCAATTATAAGGACATCTCAAGAAGAAAAAGGTAATAGTGTTGATTGATTCAGGAAGTACCCATAATTTATTCATTGTAAGATAGCCAAGGAATTGAATTGCTTCCTATATTGAGCACCAAAGTGTCAAGTGATGGTTTCAAGAGGAGGAACCATAAATTGCTCTGGAAATTGCCATAATATCAAAATGTCCATGGGAGAATAGGCATTGAATAGCCCAATGCTTTCCATTCCAATGGGTGTTGTTGATGTTGTACAAGGAGTCCAATGGCTACAATCCTTGGGTACAATAGCTTTTAATTTTCAAGAACTTTTCATGAAATTTTTTTCAGAAGGAAAGGAAGTTGAATTAAGGGGTACCATAGGTGTTAGGCCCCTATACCAATAGGTGTCATATGTCATGATTGACTTGATGAGATCAGTAATATGTTCATACCTTTTATTGTTGCAAAGGTTTTCCATATTTTCAAAAAATCAAAAAATTTTAAAAATGTAAAGGGGGTATACCCTAAAACAAAAATCAAAGGGTAAAAAGAATAAAGATGGTCAAAAAATAAACGAAAGTGAACCCCAAACAAAAAAGACCAGGAAAGTGTGCAAGTCTAAATGTCACTACTTTTTCATTTTGTGGAATAAATAAATTGTGTGCAGCTTGTTACTTATTCCACAATTCATGAATAGTCAAACTGTTTAAACTTGGCTCATTCATCTTTCAATTTCACGTTGTAAAAATAGAGAATAAATATCTGACCAAACAATGTAATCTTGGCAGATAAGTAGATAGGTAGAGTAAATAAAAAGGAGCTCAATAGTTTAATCTGAGCCACTGGATGTAATAAGTGTAGATCTATATAGAAATCATTATGTAAAAGAAAAGGAATTTGAAGAGGGTTTTCCAGTTTAAGTGGACCCTAATAAAGAAGAAAAATGCTAGGTTAAAGTAGGTAGGGTAGGTAGTTGATGTTGCAGAAGTATGTGTGATGAATAATGTCTCTAAATGTGTTAATCTTTCACTTTTAATCATAAGGCATACACTACATTGAAGACATCACAAGCAAAGAAAAATCACAATGATTAACTCCCCTTCTCATTTTCCTTAATTATTCACTAATTTCCCCTAAGCACTAAGGTACTTGCTAAATTGGAGGGGCTCAAAGCATTTCTCTGACTTCTGGAGGGACTGGACCCTTGGCCCAATAATTTCAAAAGCCTAAGTACATAAAACCATCATTCATTCACTTTCATAAGTCTCTTCCTAAGTAAAATCTTATTTTACTTAGGAAAAATACACAATATCACATAAAACCCCCTTTTCACTTAAACCTAAGTTAAATATACACTCTAATGTTTTACTTGGCGCTTTTTATTACATATTTTCATATTAATTCCTAACTCATATTATATAATTCCCGAATGAAATTTCACCCTTTCCCGTATGACTGCATATATATATAAATCCTGAAATATTAATATTCCTCCCCCATTGGTTAATTATAACCACAAATATGTTCTAAATCAGGATTAACTACTTAACCCTTAACTAGTTAATAACCCTGATCTCCTGCTACATTTGCAAGGAATTAATTAACCCTCACGGTTAATTAAGAACCTCCCCAACCTATCACAATCACCTCGATATAATTAATTAACTTTTAATTAAGTCGAGCCCGCTCACATTAAACCTTGTTCGATCGTGCCTCCCGTCGCCCGTCCGATCACGCTCCCCTCATCCAACGACCGTTATTGATATCGGGCCCCCCTTGGTGACCGCGCGTTAATGCGTGATCACCAGGCAGTTTTCATCTCGTACCTCCGCCACACATCATGCAATCAACGAGATCACTGGCTCTCGATCGAATACCACCTGATCCCAAAAGCAGTGCGATAGCACACCACTTACCACCCTCCGCATACGACAAAGTGTCATGTCCCGCTTACGTCATCCGCCCGATAACTGAAAAAAAAAAAAAAACCCTGCCAACCTTGACTTTGTTAATAAAACAAAACAAATGTCCTTTTCATTATTCTGTACATTAACCTGTGCTCCCATGCAAAGTAACCTCCAAGTCAACTAATAAAGCTTTCCAACCGCCACCTGATCAAAACACTCGCAGTAACGCAGCCCAAAACCTATTATCCAACTTGCCATTGCAATGTTCACTTCCCCAATACAGGTATTTATCCAATTTCCACCGAAACCCTGCAGTTTTGGTTTTACACTGAAAATTCCACAAGAAAGGAACAAATTCAGTACAAGTTCAAACTTGGTTTCACTATATAGGTTCCCAAACCTGTTGTTCTGCCTCTTTTTCATAGAAAACCCAAATTCCATTTCTGAATCCACAAGAACCAGAAATGGAAGCCCCTATTGTTTTGAATGTCATGCCTCTCAATGCCCCTCATAAGGACTTAGACTATATGCCTCTTGCAGATAAAGACTTCCAAATAAAGGACGTGTCCACTAACCAGAATCACCTTAAGGTCTTTTGCCAATCTAGAGACAACTACCTAAATGGCTTAGATATCCTCGGACTATGGGAATATAACCTTCCCAGGTATTTTCTTCCCTTAGTCCATGTTTTCCCTGATATAATTCATCAATTCCAGGCAAACTATGATCCAAACCTAAGAGATGTTATGTTCCCAAGTCAAACAGTTCTTTTCCCCATAACAGTTGCATCCATTAATGAAATGTTGCAATTTTCCCCTGGTCAAGCCCTAACTCCCCTTTCTATGGGATATTTACTTGAGAAATCTACTGAAATACCCCAATTAGAACACATTTGCATCTGTCAAACCTTCATGTTAGAAAAACATCAGCCCCAATGCCCCCCTCCTTATGTGTAGACTTTTTCATAGATATGGGCAGACTTATAGTAGATATGATATCTTTACTTATGGGATTTAAAACTAGCGAATATGTTGATGAGGTGACCCTAGTGTTGTTGTCAATTTTTACTCCTGGACAGCCACCTGCTGTTAAGTATGACTATGCTTCCTACATTGCCAATAAGATTCATGATCAATTCCTAAGACTAGATGATGAAGGAGTCTTCAAGTATACCACTTTCATCTATCATTTTATGTTGTATTATCAGTCAGAGAACTTCCCTTTTCCTGTCAGGAAGCTTGACACCAAAGGAAATCCCAGGTCTATAATATTTTGGAGTCCCATTTTTCATAACTTCCTTGAGACCCCTTACACCTATAATGAGTTCATAGATCTATTTTCCATCCAACAACCACTTTGTTGGTAGGGGTTTCCCCTCCTAGGATCAATGGTGATATGAAGAAGATCCTCCAGCGCTCCAAGCAGTATAGGATAGGTGATTGGTACCTATATAAGAACCATATATAAATCAAGATCTATGGGTGTGAACTCTGCCCTTTTAAGCTACCAAAGTATGTTCCAATGAGACTCTTTGCATTGGAATATTTCAGGCAAATGATAAATGCAGACCTAGTCCATTTTTATAATGCCAAGAAGAAAGCTCAGCTTAGAATTAAGAATTAGCTAGGCCCTTTTGTCTGCAACACTAAGGAAGCATGGAAAGAAGCTGAAATAATTTTAGAATATCATCTTAAGTTACAATAGAGTTTTGGGTGGATACCATATGACCCTAACAGCTTTATATGTGATAGAAGAATGAAGAACAAGTTGTCACCATACATTCACCATAGGATCCCAGAGATTAAACAGTTTGCAAATATGGATGAATGGAGAGAAGGGACCTTAGTAGAAAATGAGAGTGGGCAGGTCAATATTGAGAATGTTATGAAAGATTTTGAGAAAACCCTTGACCTCAATTCTTTTGGGTAGGTACAAAGATCAAGAATTGGTGCATCTATTGTTGGAACCTCTCAGCAAACTTCACAGGAAATTAGCACACCCGCTACAGGGTCATCAAAAGGCAAAGAATTAGAAACCAATATTCAAGTCACAGAACAATCTACAATGTCTAAGTAGCCTGAAACTTCCAAAGAACAGGCCCAAATACCAACTCCTCCAACTAAAATCAATGTGGAAGGACCTCCAAGCTTGCAGACTCCTCTGAATGAGGAAAGGAAAAAAAAGAGAGACAAGGAAGTAGCTACCCCTGCCAGTGGACCCTCAAAGCAGCCCGGTACAAAAAGGCAAAGATTAAATCCCGTTTCAGAGGAGGAATTTGTGGAAGATACTACAGATAGTCAGAGGAGAGAAGGAATATATAGCTAGCAAACTTTTCCAGTGGGAGGAACATCCATTAGCTCACAGAGACAGGAGCTAGAAAGGCAGCAAAGTGCAGAGGTATCACCTTTCAAGCCACCAATGAAATATGCCTTAGATATTAAGAAATAATTTACAGAAATAAAAGCCAGGAATGATCCATTGAGGCTTCAAATTTACAATCAATATTTGACAATGGCCCCCACCAATCAATAGAGATTAATGTCAGCCTATGACATTAAAGAAGGCAAAATGATCATGAGCTACTTCAAGCCTAAAGTTCAATAACCTCAGTCAGTAGCAGATTATTTTAGAACAAATTTGGAGGTCATGGCAAAGGATATTCATCCTATGGACCAGATTGAATTGCATAAACAAACTGGAGAAATGGTTTATTCAACCCTCACTAGTAAGGCAATGATGGCCCATAGGTTACAGAATTCTTTGGATAATACAGCTGTCCAACTGCACTTAGAGAAATCCTCCTCCCAGGCTAAAGATAACAGAATAAAGTCTTTAGAAGAAATCATTATTGGATTGGGACATGATCCCAAAGATGTGAAGAGTGTAGAAGCATTGATCAAAAATAAAGATGAAGATATTGTTGCCTTGAGGAAGCAGCTAAAGCTGCCTCCTTCAAGGCATCCACAAACTACTGAGGTTATAAAGCAAAAATCTGAAGAAGAGTTGATGGATTTACTTTTAAAACTTAATGAGAGACTGAATAAGAACTAGAAAAATCATTGAAGGACAAGCAGGGAGAGTCAACCTCTCAACCTCCTGATGTAATACCAGTAGTCTCAACAACAGTCCCCTCTACACTTGGGACAGCACTAGCACCAAACATTCCAGCAGCCACAGCAGAGGTGGTCACAGGTACAGCAACAGCAGGAACAGCAGGGATAGCACAGGGCAGCAGTGCCAATTTGAGCACAGAAGAATTAATAAAGTCAATGGCATACATGAGACTACAAGTTTCAGAGCTAAACAAGGTAAAAGAATAGTTTGCTAAGCTGGAACGAAGCTATGATCTCTCAAAGATAAATGTTGCAAAAAAAACAAGAGAGATTAAAACATTAAAAAATAAAGTGAAATCATTAGAAAAAGATCTTACTTTAGACAAGCCTCTATCAGAAATTAAGAAAATTCTTTGGGCCAACATCACTCAATCCATAAATGATGTTTGGCCATCTATTCAAGTAATTTTTTAGCAGATTGATCTAGTAAAGATAGCCCAAGAAGAAATTCAAAAGACAGAAGCACAATTAGGAATGCCTGAGGAAGCCAACAGGCTCATACATTTTTTGAATACTAGGAATAAGGAACAGCTGGAAGAATTTGGCATCACAGATAGAACAGAAACCATTTTGGAAATCAAAAGGGTATTAACCAAGAAAACTTTGATGCAGAATTTAGAAAGAAGATGTCATGACATGCAGGCAGAGATTAATGTTTTTATGGATAAATTTTCCATTTTGCAGAGTAAAAGGCTACCCAGTCCTTTAGTGATTAATGACAAATTAATGAGGAATAGAGATTATGTGGATAAATTGAACCAATATGCAGGCAATCAAGTGAGTTCATCAACAAGTGCATCAGGAATAAAAGCACTCCCTACAGGCTGAGTTCTCTATGACAGCCTAGAGAACTTATTCTATGTCGAGCATGAACTGAAGCATTTGTTCCCAATTCAGCCCACATTTTTCAGGTATACAGAAACAAATGAGACCCTCAGAAAGTTTCAGAAAACCAGAATACCGCAGCCAAAATGGTGGGAAGAAATGTTTGAAATTTTGTAATTTATCCTTTGTAAAAGATAAATTTTGATTTTTACTATAGTCAATTAGGGTAAAGAGGATGAAAAGAGATCAACAGGTAAAGAGTATCAGATGCAGGTAAAGTGTATCAATAGGAAGATCAAAATAGAGCAGCCAGCATATAATTACACCAAGGACAGCAAGAGGCCAAATCATAGGGCCTAACTCCAGCACATTCTCAAAAATAGGGACAGCAAACCATTCGGTTGCCTTATTTGTCATCTACGAGGTCTTCTAGCCCTATTTTCTTGAAAGATATGATTATTCATTCCAGTTTATATCTCACTTTGTTATGAGATATTTCATTGTAAAGTTTTTGTATAAATACACCCCCATTCGGAGTATTGAGGGTGGATTCTTTCACATTGTTGTAAAACTAATATTTTGGAATAAAAAGTGTTGTTGGACAAATTTTTCATGGCTGGCTGGATGAAGGATTGATGTAAAGGACTTTTCACAGGATTCATGTGTTGGACATAAAACAAATAAGTATCTTATCTCTCATGTGTTAATGTTTTCTAGTTTATTATATTCATTATGTTCCATATCTTAATATTAAATGAAAAAGAATAATTCAGAAAGCGCTTAAGTGCAAATGTCTTCAATCGTTTTTGTTCTCAATGTTTTTTTCTGAACTAGCATAAACAGTGAATTTTTAATTACTCTTGTTTCCTAGTTTATTCAACTTGATCATTTAGTAAAGAATTATTAATTGCTCTTTATTAATGGTTAGTCATGTTCTACTCTCTTAAAGTATGTTAATGGATTCTTGATTGCCCTTTAACTCTTTAAGTCCATCCCATATTTTTAAGTCTCTATTTGATCCCTATTCAGTTATCTTGCCCTATGAAGCCATCCTTTATTAAGAAACCAAATCTAGTTGAGCCATTTTCCCTGACTCCATTAGCCCAATGGACTAAACTGTTCAGTTCTACCCCTTTGCTATTGAAATTCACCAACAAATTCAAGCAAAACCCCAAGCTCTAATAACTAGCCTAAAACCTTATAAAACAAAGCTAAAACTTAAAGAGAGAGCCCTCTCTGGATATAGATTGGCTAGATTCTGTATCTAAAATATTGGTTTGTGGTTACCTCGGACCCCTTTCCTCTTCTTACAACTTCTAGGAAAATCTGAGTGATAACAGTAGGGAAACTAGGAAAGATAATCTGCTCTAACGAAATGACAAAGCTTCTAAAGAAATAACAAAGAGGCGTAATTGCACAATTATGTTCGCTATAGGTTCTCACATCAAAATGGTTTATTTCTCCAAATCTCCAAAAAATCTTGGACAATCATTCCAAGGTATTTGAGACTCCCAAAGGCCTCCCACCTATTTGTGATCATGATCATGCTATTCATTTGATTCTAGGAAGTGTTCCTCCAAACATCAGGCCTTACAGATATCCCTATGCCCGAAATAGTGAAATTGAATGTATGGTTGCAGAAATGCTAGAGGCTAGTATAATTAAACCTAGTCAAAGTTCTTTCTCTGCTCTAGTAGTATTGGTGCACAAGAAGGATGGGTATTGGCGCATGTGTCTAGATTATAGGGAGCTCAAAAATCTCACTATTAAAGATAAATTTCCCATTCCTGTCATTGATGAATTATTGGATGAATTGCATGGATCAATTTACTTCACCAAGTTGGATCTTTGTTCAGGATATCATCAAATCATAATGAAGATTGAAGACATTTCGAAAATAACATTTAGAACTCATGAGGGTCATTATGAATTTTTGGTTATGCCTTTTGACCTTACTAATGCATCTTCTACATTTCAAGGTTTGATGAATTCCATTTTCAAACCCTTCCTTACAAAATTTGTGTTAGTATTTTTTGATGATATATTAATCTAAAACAAGTCTTGGATGGATCATGTTCAACATGTTGACATGGTGTTCAAACTATTGGAGGAGAAAAAATTATATGGAAAAAGATCCAAATGTTTCTTTGGAGTAGAAGAGGTGGAATATCTGGGTCGTATTGTATCTCATGAATTTGTTAAGCTAGACTTTAGCAAAATTAAATACATTAAGGAATCGAAAATCCCCACATCCATAAAGCATCTGCGAGGATTTCTTAGGTTGACAGGGTATTATCGCAAGTTTGTTAAGAATTATGGGAGAATAGAATCACCTCTAAAAACATTATTGAAGAAAGATGCATTTTCATGGACTCCAGAAGCAACGAAGGCCTTTGAACATCTTAAAGAGGCAATGTGCCAAGCACCAGCCTTAGCTACGTTGGACTTCACAAAAACCTTTATTATGGAAAGTGACGCCTTAGGAAATGGAATTGGTGTTGTTTTAATGCAAGAATAAAGACCTGTTGCTTTCAAAATTCATCCAATCAAAGGAAAGTATTTACACAAAGCTATTTATGAGAAGGAAATGTTGGCAAGACTGCATGCACTTAAGAAATGGTGACCTTACCTGATGAGAAAATCGCAGTTCAAAAAATATTGCCAGAACTTGACAAGGAAGGAAAAAGCATATTAGAACCTGAAGCAGTCACAGAAACAAGAAATTGACAATTACGAAATCGCTCAATTTGAAAGTATCTCATCAAGTGGAAAAACTTACCCACTGAAGATTCCACATGGGAGGATGAGAGTTTTATAGAGAAGCATCTAGAACTACTCAAGCATTGAGGACAACACTTTTTGAAGGAGAGGGGCATGTTAGGTCCCTATACTTCTTGTGTAACCCGTTATTGTAATTAGTGCAACCCCCTTATTGTATTATTATACCCATATAGTCCCCATGTTGTTATTATTGTGCCCTATAGAAACCCACTATTGCTATTTTTGTGCTCCTACAATATTATTGTTATGTAGGCTCTGATTGTATTGGGACCCCTTAGACTCCTATATATAGAAAGGAGGTCTTATCATTTGTATCATCTAAGAATTGTTCATTTGTAATGTAAAAGAGGTTGCCCCATCGAAGAGGCTGATTTTGAAGGCATTGATCTATCGTTTCTTCTATTTTTTGAGTTGGTTGCATAATAGTTTGTATCATCCCTTACCTATACCTACTCGTCCTTGGGAAATCATTTCCATGGACTTTGTGATAGGTTCAGAAAGATGTGTGTTCTGATGCCCTGTAAAAAGACCATCAGCGGAGAAGAAGTAGCAAACTTGTTCTTTGGATAGGTTTGGGTACACTTTGGGATACCAAGGAACATCATTTCAAACAAGGATACAAGATTTATCAGTGCATTCTAGACTACATTGTGGGAGAAGATGGACACAAAGTTGAAGAGATCTAAAAAATTCCATCCACAGATAGATGGGTAGATAGAATAAGTGAATAGGACTTTGGTGCAGCTTTTAAGGGGTTATAATCAGAAGAATCTGAAGGCCTGGGATGAAAATCCGGTATATATATAACATTCTTATAATAGAGCAATCCACACTTCTATAGGAAATCCCCCATTTGAAACTTGTTTTGGATATTTTCCAACTTTACCTTTGGATATTGCATATGGGTAGCAAGGAAGAGTAAAGGAAGACATTACAAGAGATGCTTTGAGGGTTGAAAATTTTATAGAGAAGATCGGGCAGATCCATCTCAGGTATAGGAAACACTACAGAAGTCGTAGGTGAAGTATAAGGTCAGGCATGATCAGCACAGAATAGAGAAATCATTCAAGGTGGGAGACAAAGGATGAACAAGGAGAGGTTACAGGGGCCCAATAAGAAAATCAAGGCTCTAAGGTATGGTCCCTTTGAGATGCTGGAAAAGGTGGGTGACAATGCCTGTCGACTCAGTTTACCACCATATATGTGCATTTACTCAGTTGTAAATGTGGATAATTTGAAACTCTATGAGCCTTTCATGCTAGATCAGGAAGAGGAATAGGTCCTACCTTCTATGGAGGATTTGGCACCAAATGCTCAGGCAGAGTTGATAGAAGATATAGTTTTGCAAAAGAGGTCTAGAACTACAAGGCAAGGGCAAAAATACCTTTGGAAGATTGGGCTAAAGGGACAACTTCTAAGCAAAGCTAAATGGTACACCAGAGAAAAGATGGAGAAAAAGTTTCCTCACCTCATTCAGTAAAATATTTTGGGGGCAAAAAGCCTCCCAAAATGGGGAGGTGTGACTTGAATTGGATCATTATATTGTTTTTCATCCATCTTAATGCATTTGGAGTGGAAAAAGTGGAGGAATCAACTCACGAGATTGTTTTTACTAGTCAGACCCAGTTTGGCGAAACAGGGTATGAAACCTTCCAGGAGAGTTTGAGGCATAAAATGACATTTTTTGGGGGGTAGAAATTTACCTCTAAAGTGTAGCACATTTTCATGATATTCTACACACATAGAGCTTTCCAACGGTGCAAGAATGTTATCAAAATGAGTCTATATGCAAAAGTTATGCCACTTAGAAATTGACCTTCCTGTTTTCACACCTATAGTTCAGGAGGATGCCATGTCAACCCCAATTATTCATGGAATATGGGATAGCCACGTGTTTGTGATGTAAAAGACTCTAGAAGAGTCTATTTTGTAACTCTATTTAATATTTGATGTAGTCAAACTTAACCACTAGTAGGCTATCAGGTTGTGTTATAACCAGGCCACTAGGAGTAAGAGGCATTCCATTCTTTCGAGAACTTTTTGTTCCATAGCTGAGAAAAGATAGCCATGAGAGATAGGAGGTAGAGCAGATAAAGAGGATCTATGCACTATAGCGGCCCACGGGCTACATACATTACTTGTTTGTATCTGCAGCCATATTTCCAGACAGAGAAAGAGAGCGAAGCGACCTCACCTTCCAGCTAGGCTTTCCCCTGAAAGGGTTTCCCAAAGAGAATATATTGTGTATTATGTGTGTGTGAGCTTATTTTTTCATTCTCTACTTTTCTCCTTGATTTAATTTTACATGCATGCACTAATTACAGTTAATTTTACAGATCTAGAAATTAAATAAAACTGTAATAGTGTAGAATCTCATATTTTTAATATAATATTATCATATCTGTTGTGATGAAATGTCCAGTGGAATATCCACCACAGTTTACAGATCAAATGCATTGGTAAGAAGATTCTCTAGTTATCAAAAAAATTATGTGCACTCCTTTAGCTGGAAAAATTTCACTCCTTTGTTTTGCAATGAAGTGATCATGTGGTCAATCTTGGAGAATCCTTGGATGAATCTTTAATAGTATCTTGCCAATCCCATGAATTATCTCACTTTACTAACATTCCATGGAGCATGCCAATCCATGATGGCTTTTAACTTGTCAAGATCCATTGTGATCCCTTGTTTGAAGATCATGTGACCCAGATAGTGAATTTGCTTCTAGTAGAAGCCACACTTGCTGAACCTAGCATATAACTAATCCTCCCTCAGCACTTGTAGCACAATATTAAAGTGTTCTTTGCGCTCCTTTATAGTCTTTGAATAGATAAGTTTTTTTCAATGAATACAAATACAAATTGTTCCAAGGACTTACGAAGGATGTTGTTCACTAGGCATATGAATGTAATTAGGGCATTAGTAATTGCAAATGGCATGACCACAAACTCATAGCACCCATATTAGGTATAAATGTTATCTAATGAATATATTTATCTTTTATCCTAAATTTGTGGTGTTGACTCATTATCATATTTTTTCTCTATAGCTTTGAAAGTGTTAGAAACACTTTTATCCATGTGAAACAATAAATTAAAGTAGGTGGGGTCCCCTAAGAAAAGTCATCGGTTATTTATATGGATTGATACTTTCATTCGGCATGAGATTTATTGGTTTGATTGTTTCTTTTGATGCATCACATGTTATGTTGGTGAATGATCCTTTTTTCATAATGTGATTGGTTCTATATACACAATTGTATAAGAGATCAAAAGGAAAAACAAGTAGTTTTTTGATATGTTGTCACAATATTCATTAGCAAGTCCTAAGGTTCAAAAGCTCCATATACCCCTTGCATAACTTACATGTATTTCTTATGATTTTTCATTAAGTAAAATACATGGTGGTTTTCAAGAAGCAACAAATTCCTAATCATAAAGAGGTGGTGCAGTCCCCTCGCATAAAATTTATGCATAATCTCTCATATCATAAAGGAGTTGTTTGAATATTAATCATAGTATATATGTGTTGTAATTCCAAGTCTAGCATGCAATAACACTATGATTATATACTGCCGTAGAAGGTTATATTATACACAATCCCAACACAAAGATATGGTTCTAATGGGTTGAACATGGTATATGTGTTAGGGTTTTGAACTTGGTAAATATGGTATATTTTTTAAAAAGTCTCTTGTGAAGGAATATGCCTTATCCATGATATCATGCAGGTGTTAGGAATTAATATTTATATTAATGGTATGATTGATAGCATATGTAAGGTGATATGTTAAGGTAACTAATTTTATGTTTGTTGAATGATTTGTTATGAGGTATGGTGAATAAAGTTGGCAGTGATATGGGTTGAGTTGGAAACAATGTAGCCTCCGAGCGTGCATTTAGAGTGTCAACTTTGTAGTTGGCTTATCTTGGAATTAGTTATTGGCATTTTCAAAAAGGGAATTTCAATTTTATTTTTATTTTTGGAAGGCTATGTGGTTTACAATCTGTTGTAGAGAATTTTGAACCACTATACTTGGTAGTTGCTCTAACTACACATACACGTTTATAAAGTCATATCTTGGCATTTTCTTGATAATTGAAGGTTAGTGCTTATGTGGATTTTCATTCCAATTGTTATTTTTGTTAATGTGTGTTAAAATTGGATTGGAAATAGTATGAATGGTCAAGTTACTATATTTCCCTCGCTTCTTTTTCTCACTAAAAAAGAAATTATTCCTTTTGAAAAGGTTGAAGCTATGGTGATGGTTTTTCTTTGTTTTGAAATAATGAATACGCACTGCTATATTAGTTTTTCTCTACATAGCCTCATGCTCCCTCAACTCACTCTATTTTGAATGAATACTAGGCTTGTATTACAAGTCGAATAATGAATTTAAACCCTAGTTGACCTAATGGTATTGAGTGTTACCACTATAAATAAAAAAAAATGTGTATGGGTAATTTATAGGCTATTGTAGATGGTGATTTAAATGTGTATATTTTGGGTCACGCTTGAACTTCGTTCAAAATACTATATGGTAAATAATATTAACATACTTAAATTCAAATGTGTGAGGATTTTTATTGTGAGTGAGTTTGATGTAGTGTTCAAATGTGTAAGGATTTTTATTGTGAATGAGTTTGATGTAGTGTTAAGTGATATGTTTTGGGAAAATATTTTAATTTTAAGAATGAAACCCCGAACTAATCACTTGAAAAATATAAGTAATATCATTTTATAGCAGTTCTTGATATAGCATTGAATAATTAAATAAAAGGGTTAAACCCTGACTCAAAGTTAAATACATATCGCTTCATATTTTCACTTTACATACACATTTTCTTATAAATAATTATTGAGAACTTTGGTAATGTAAATTTTAGATGATAATATATATTATAAAAAGATCATAAATAATCCCTTTCATACTTCTACTTTTTATTTACCATGATTATAGTCAAACATTGTTAGAAATGTTTATCAAAGGATGAACATGCAATTGATATGGCTTGTCTGTGAAATAAATATGAGGTGGACATAGAATTTGAAGATTGTTGTTTGAAGTTTGTTTATGTGTGGAGAGACAAGAGGAATATATATACTAGCAATTGCCCCAAAAGGTAAGGTGCAAGGAGACACTAATAGAATTTTGTTAAATTGAAAAAATTGTACTTTAATTTTCATAATCAAGCAAATAATAATTGATATACTAAATTTAAGTTTTTTAATGTACTTTTTAATTTATTTATTTTTAATTTATAAGAACTCTTTAAGTTTTAATATGGAACCCTTGTACATTGCACTTGTATCAAATTATTTTATCTACAATGCATCATTAATTAAGACAAAAATTGAAGTATTGGAAGAATAATTTTCGACCATGAAAACAAATTGCTTTGATTTCATCCCTCAAACCACCTTCGCGTATCATCAAAGTCAATTTTCAATGGAAGAGTTTGTTAGACTAGTGTCCTTGGCCCACTTTAGGGTGAACAATTTGTGTGAGACATTGATAGGTCACTATTAGCTCCTTTAAGGAAGTACCTTTACCAAAATATTTGGGTCCTCTATGTTGAACTTTAGTGTATCCCACTTCAATGTTTACTTGTGTGCAAAGCATTTATTTCTCTCCCTTTCTTCACAAGTGCAGTTATAATATATAGTGATGACATTTGTTGTGTGTAATACATTATGCATCTGGTAGTTCTTCCTTTCATTAGTGTTTACCTCTATTTTTATGTTGAACTTTAGTGTCTCCCCCTTCAATTTTTACTTGTGTGCAGAGCATTTATTTAGAGCATTTATTTCTCTCACTTTCTTCATAAGTGCAGTTATAATATATAGTGATGACATTTGTTGTGCATAATACAGTGTGCATCTAGTAATTCCTCCTTTCATTAGTGTCACCTCTATTTAACATATAATAGAGCAAGCATGATGATATTGGTGCAACAGATTTTTTCTACATAGCCTTTTGAATATTTAGGTTGTTAAAGTGAAATAGATGTTGATTTTTTTTTGCGTTTTTCACAATTTTTCCTAGGTTGGTTAGATTTTTTTTGCATGGACTTTGAATGTTTATTCTGCATAGCCTTTTGAATATTTAAGTTGTTAAAGTGAAATAGTTGTTGATTTTTTTTTGGCATTTTTCACAATTTTTCCTATGTTGGTTAGATTTTTTCTACATAGCCTTTTGCATATTTAGGTTGTTAAAGTGAAATAGTTGTTGATTTTTTAATTTTTTTTGGGTGTTTTTCACAATTTTTCCTATGTTGGTTGTAAATTGGGTTTTTATGTTTTCCTGTGTTGGTTGTCATTTTTGGGTGTTTATGGAGTCTAGTTATTGTTGATTATTTTGGTTGTCATTTTTGGGTGTTTATGGAGTCTAGTTGTTGTTGATTATTTTGGTATGTTATCACAATTTCTCCAAGTTTATTGTCATTTCGTTGCTTGTGCTTTGGAGGTATTTGTTTAAGGTGAGAAACGAGGATTTTATGTCTAAACTTCTTTAATAGATTTTGAATATTTAGGTTGTTAAAGTGAAATAGTTGTTGATTTTAAAAAAAAAATGGCATTTTTCACAATTTTTCCTATGTTGGTTATCATTTGGGTTTTTATGGAATCTAGTTGTTGTTGATTATTTTGGTATGTTAACCCAATTTCTCTGAGGTTATTGTCATTTGGATGCTTGTGCTTTGGGGTATTTGGGTGTTTGGAATCTAGTTGTTGTTGATTATTTTGGTATGTTAACACAATTGTTGATTATTTTGGTATGCTAACACAATTTCTCTGAGGTTATTATCATTTGGCTGCTTGTGCTTTGGGGTATTTGTTTAAGGTGAGAAAGGAGGATTTTATGTCTAAACTTCTTTAATAACTTTTGAATATTTAAGTTGCTAAAGTGAAGTAGTTGTTGATTTATTTTTGGCATTTTCACAATTTTTCCTATTTTGGTTGTCATTTGGGTGTTTATGAAAAATAGTTGTTGGTGATTAATTTGGTATGTTAACACAATTTCTCTGAGGTTATTGTCATTTGGTTGCTTGTGCTTTGGGGGTATTTGTTTAAAGTGAGAAAGGAGGATTTTATGTCTAAACTTCTTTAATGGGGGTATCTGTTTAAGGTGAGAAAGGAGGATTTTATGTCTAAACCTATTTAATAGTTGGAAAAATGGAAAAAATTATGAACAGGCGGTTAGAAGACTTTGTTTTCCTTGTCTTTTTTCTTGGTTGGCATAATCATTACAGGGGACGTTGGGAGGCTACTACATTGGTTTTGGAAGCGGTTTCCACTTGTAATTGGGGAGTGTGGGAGGAAATTCTATGAGAAGACTATAGTGTTGTAAGTATGACAAGAGGCGATGGTGGTGGAGGTGGTGGAGCCCCAAAAGTTGATGAATTGCAACCCCATCTGGCTAAAAAGCAGCTTGCAAGAATATATTATAGCATAACGAGTCCTCCCTATGGTGTATGGTTAGGAGTTGTGTGGTTTGTCCAACTGATGTTCCCTGTGAGAATCATAGCATATAAAATAATGGAATTGTAACGGATACTTCACAAATAACTCTAAATGAAACAACTTATTTTATAGAACTTAAAAACTCATAAATATACAAATACTATATATCCATTCCATATCCACTACAAAATTTAAAAAAGAAAAGATTATCGAGGTATCTTCAACAATGAAGACAGCGATATAAGTAACCCATGGTGTTACTCAAATAGAAAAATATTTTCATTTAATTCAAATATTATTTAAATTTTGGAATGATGAGAAGCAACTGTAAAATTCTCCAAGGCAAAATGCTCACGTTACAATGAGAATATTGAAACTAAAAAAAATCAATTTATGCTCAATGAATTAAAATTCCATAGATTACAAGAGGAAACACCTATTGTTCACAGTTGGAGTTGCAAAGTTTTAAAGAATTCATTGGATTAAGTAGTATTCATATGATTAAGAATATTTACCTAGATCTACATTGTTCAAATGCTAGTAGTTGCAATGCCAATGAGGTAATTAATTCAAAGGAAGTATTGATCCCTATGTTGAGAAGCATAATATGATCTAAAATTAAGTTATGATATTTGTTTTTGCATTGGCTCCTCTATAATATAAAACAAATAGGATTTTCATCATCATTAACAAGATTCAATACAGACAAAATAAACAATTATCTTGAATAGTTGTGACAACATCGTGTCATGAAACACATGAAATTGGAATTTTACACTGACAATCCAAGAAAAAATACAACTGAAAACCACAATTGTGCTTGCCAATACATGCACATATTTGCAAAAATCATTCAATAGATCTTCTAATACAAGTTGCTAATCAAGAGAAGATGCCACCAAGCTTCCTAGAAATGTCGTCATCATCATCATCTTCTAGATAGTCTTCATCTTCTTACTCATCTTCATTCCTTTCCCACTCTTCATTGTCCTCATAGTCTACATGTTCCAAATCATACTCTTCATGGTAAATATTTGCATCTTCATTGTTGTGAACAACATCATTCATTACTGCATCTTCTTGATCATCCATTACAACAGGTTTTGGTCCATTTGAAAAGGTTGATGGTTTATCCTCTACAGAGTCTCCACATCTTTGTATGCCTCAAAGTCATCCACTCCATGAGTAAAAGTGGGTAGTACATATGTATAACTGTCACCTGTTGGAATTTCTCCCTCTTCAACATCTTTTTCAGGTGGTGGCAAGACATAATTTTCCTTGCTCAAATTGAATCCCTGAATGGCTTGACTCTACCCTTCTGTAGGTATATTTTCTTCATTGCCACCATTTTATTGAGTCAATTTCAGTTTTTTCCTTAGAATATCACTTAATGACTTTGGAGCCTAAAAGTCTTGTTTGATTTGTGCCATAGTTTTAGGCCAAGCAAAATGCATTGCATTTTTTCTTGTTTGACTATTCCTAAAAGTTTGATCTCTAGGAACCTTGTATTTTGATGATATAGAATCATCTGCAAGCATTCTTCCTCTCTCCTTTTCATGATACTTGCTTCTAAAATGATAATCTAAGTCGTGTCTACTTGGTGAGATTCTAGACCAAGATCTCTCTAACTTGCCTTCATCTCTCTCTAACTTTCCTTCATGGCCAACTTTTGTATTTCCAGATGGCTCTCTTTTGAAGCAAATAGACTCTCCTTGAATCCTACCCTGAAATCACCTACTACTGTGATTCATACCTTGTTGTAGTTGATCCTTGTATAAATCTTGTTGTCTACGGTCATCATCTTTTTGGCTAGGGCTGAGGATCATTTTCAAAAATAAATCAAATTCATATAGCATTGGATAGATCCATGGGTCGATGCAATGAATCTGATCTATACTGAATAGTTTAGAAATAAATCATATTCATACAACATTGGATATATCCATGGGTGATTTGAAGGAATAGGTTTCCATTATCCAAAGGTTCTCAGTTGAGCTCTAGTATTAAGGATTAAAAATGAGCATAGAATTAGCCAATGATCTTTGTTTTCCTTTGATCCTTTCTAGTTGATGCTCAAAACTAAATGTTGTTTAGCTTGTCTAGCTCTATGTTTTAATTAGCACCTTTCAGTGCTTCTATCCATCTTGTGATCAAATCTATAATACATTTCATTTCCTTGATTCTGTGATCATACTTGAACAATTCACTATAAAACATATATGCTTTGCAAAATCTAATTGATATGAGCTATAAAAGTTGAACAGTCTCTCTTCATGCATAATAGGTGTTGTCTTATACAACATAACTATTGCAACATGACTTTACATATGGTATACAATCACTTTAAAGAAGACAATAAATAATTATGGAGACAATAGCAATATCATGGGTCCAAAGCATTAAAAAAAGATAAAGGGTGAAGGCTTTCATTGGTGATCCTGGATTTCTCAAGGGCAAGGCAATGGAATTTCCCCTACTAGGGTCATTTATAATCTAGTACCTTTACTTTTAGGGAGAATAAGGGAGTCTAAAATACTTTAAATAGAATTCCCACAAGTATAAATGGTAGCAAAATTTTATAAATAAAGAAACGAAAAGGCATAGTAAAATTTGTACGTTGTAATATTCTTTTGCTTTTTCTTTTAATATATATCCTGGAAATGTCAAAAATACATAAACAACACCTAAAGTCTTCCATCAATGCATACATATAGCGCATTTGGTTCTTCACAGCATACATATGAGTTATTGGAATTCAATATATTACACATAGTCCTCACAATCCATTTGGCTACAAGAACAATACCCTGGCACATGTAATAGCCATGCCAAGTCCTCCATGTACCCTGGAAGATATAACTTCCATGCCTAATCCTTATCCTTTTTTAACAATCCTTTGCACATGCCCTACTTCCCCAAAAGAAGGCACTAAAAGGGCACTTCTAGCTGTAATTACTAGATACAAGAAGAAGAAAGATGAGTGGAAAACATTATTTGCAATCATAATTATACTTTTGATAGTGAATCAATCTGCAAGAGAGATGCCTCAAGTGGTCTAAAGGGTTTTGATATGCACGTCAAAGCCAAATGGGATTAATATATACCGCACAATTAGTCCTAGCACAGTAAATTTTCAATTCCTATTAAGCCAAATAGAAAAATCTCATTCCCCTATGATGAGGAAATTCTTCTCCTTGCTCATCATAGCTCCTGCAACTATTGAAAAAGTTTCAATGCAATGCATTGTACTTTTGATGGAATTAGGACATAATTTCATAATAATAGTAGTCATTAGCAAAATGCATATTTAATAATTGCTTGTCAAAAAGGAGAATACCCCAAATTTGACCTTGTCTACAAGTAGCTTGAAAAAGATAAAGCATCAAATGCAATAAAATATAAGCCTATGGCAACCTTGTTAGATAGGCCAATAAAGAGAATGTCTTCCTGACATCTGAAATATAGTAAAATTTCATGCAATAAGAGAAAAAAAAAGGCTTTTGTTCGAATCTGCAGCATCGTTTTAAAAATTCAAATGTTATACCCCTTAAAGCTAAAGCGTAGTATCTGTAAGTTTATTAATCTAGCCTTCCACTTATATTGAGCTTGTATATAGAGAATCCTCACTACAAGACATCATTCATCATTCTACCTTTTCTTCTTATTTTTGTATAGAACAATAGCTTTGCAACAATCTGAAATATTTATTGTTCTAAGAAATATGCAAATCAACCTTAGAGCCAACATGCAGCTTTACTTCTCACATCCTAATATTCCTAAAATTGACTTCTTAAACTCCATTTAATCAAATAAATGCATCTCACTAAATGGGTGCATAGTCATTATCTCGAATTCATTTGTCATCACTTTGAAAGATTGGCACAATAAACTTAATGAACACTCAAATGATTTCTCATTTTCACAACTTATAAAGAAATGATCTAATTCTAATATTGCACTGCATGGCCTCTATAGGATGCACAAGAAAATGGATGTATGCATTGTATTCATTGAAAGAGAATCATAATCTCCCTGAGGCCACAAGATCTTGTATATCTAACTTGTGGCATCCTACATGTGCCGTATCATCAGGATTATTTCCAGGAGGAACAAGTGGCAAATCCTCTACCTTTTGATCAGATCTAATAGCCTAAGTCTTGTCTTTATATTCTTTATAGAGTTGTAATTGGCAAGATTTTGTTGTTGCTCTTTGGAAGATTAACGTATATGTATTTATTATTGATTAATTAAACTATAAATATTCGATTGATTGTTCATTTGGGGAGGTGAGATTCTCTTCAGCATAATTAGAATTCTCATGAATCTTTCTAGGATTTCTATTTGGACAAAAAGGATCCATGATTTCACTATAAAAAGGAAAAAGTCAATTCTGTGGGAACTCCACCTGGGGTGTTGGTATTGATTATGAATGTTATATTTTAAGTCTCAGATGGGTTTGGGGCAAGATTAGGTTTCGAACAGTGTAGAGCCTCTATTCTACACCTACTTATCTACCATTTTCCTCAGTCTTTCCTTATCTTTCCTTCACTTTTGCCTCATTTTCACCATAAAACCACCCAGATCATTACATTAGGTGTTATTAAGCATGATCAAGCAAGTTTTGCTAATGGATGACTATTTGTTTAGATTTTGACTTACTTGTAGGAATCCCGCAGCTATCTGATGATCCTGCAGCTATCTGAAGATCCTGCAGCCTTTTTGTTAAACGCAATGTTCGACGTGTCGGTTTGCCAGATGAGCCACATGGGCACTTAGGTATCAACGTGCTCGAGGTTCCTGTCCCATTTTTCCAGCCATCCACGTCATCTTTATCCACGGTCAAAGCTGGTCAAGTTACGGTCAACTCAAGGCTGTTTAATGGTGATTGTGAGCTGCTTGGTCACGTCATCTTAAACGGTGATTTGTCCATGATCTACAGGTGGCAGGGGACATGATCC
>APFE031036934.1:0-35331 GCA_000404065.3 Pinus taeda | reverse complement strand
CACACGTTTATGCAAAAAAAACGATTTTAATTAACTTAACCCTAAAATTAATCTTTAATTAACACTTAAACTAAGCGTAGGGTTTTGGAATTTAGCTGTTTCATGTTATAAAAACGGCAGGGTGAACACATAACAACAGACACAACCTTCGTGCGCTGTGTGTGTTGTTATTACTATATCTGATCACTCCCATGCATGGGACCTCGATGGCATCTGTTGGAACATTGCAGATTGCAGAATGGACCCTTGATATGGCTATCGCATTGGTAATGTGATTTGGTTATTTGCAGGAATTCTAGAGTGCACATATTAGACAGAATTGAAGACAGATCTTAAGGACTTCTACTATGAACTGTCGGCCCTCTAATTAGACAAATTCTGAGTTTGATCCAAACAAATTCATTTATCTGTGGTTGCTTCTCAATATTACCCTACACATTCTGTGAGGAGATCATCCTTGAAGTGGCTACTCATCAATGCTTCTCTGCTTCTCTCAAATCTCGGCTCTTCAAGATTCACTATGGATGATCAACATCAGAGGCTCCCTCTTGTGAAGAATTCAGTTTGTGACGATAAGAAATATTAGAAGGCAAAGAAGTTCAGCATCAAATTAACTTAACTTTTGTGTGGCAGTTTGTTATAATTTGAATTTAAACAAGAGTTTCAAAGTAAAGGAGCAGAAGATGTAATACATATAGCCAAATTGTCAGATATGGAAGTTACAAGTTTAAATTGCCGATTTTTGGAGTTATGATAGAAGTATGAGTAATGTTCTAGATACAAATGTGCATCATTGGATAGAAGCATTAGCATCTTGTTATGCCATCAGGAGTCTGCACAACAGTCACTCTTCAACAAGGATACAATTGACAATAGAATTCACACAAGCATAACACAACACTATTGTTTTATATATCCTTCTAATTGATACTATGTACAAATGGGCAAAACTCACCAATGATTATAGTAGTTTGGCCTAGAACTGAACAGAGTTGCCTTGATAACATATTATTGAAGTTGCAAAGGACAGAAGTGTTAAGATTCTGAGATTAAGTTCTTTTATTGATAACAGAGATGCAGGAAGAATAGATCTACAGTGATCTTCTACAACGACATTGTTGAGGTTTGTTGTGTATTATCAGAATGCTAAAGATGGTGGTATTGCTGCCTTTGTATTTTGTTATAATGTATGACCATTGATGTATGATTATAAATTAGAATTTTAAATTTATTATTTTATATGATATTAGAAATTTAGATAATGATATTCATATCAATGATCATGCTTTGCAGCTTTTCAGTTCAAACCAAATTGTCATAGTGGACTCAATTAATAAATTATATTTTATATTTATAAGTTTTTAAGACCCTGATGCTCCCCCATGTTTCCTAAAAAATGGTGGGGAGATTTTGCATAGGCCGCTCCCGCGCCCCCTCGCTCCCTTGCCCCCTCATCCCGAAACCTTGGTGGAACATTGCTTTAAATTCAAGCAGATAAGTTGCTAAGGATACTTAGCAACCTAAGGTAAACTTGAATCCTTCTTCTTTGTCTTTGTCAAAATATAATATCTTGAAACAAATGGCTATTATTAATGTTGATGCTTAATTAATTAATATGGCTACTACTCGAGAATAATAAAAACATCTTGAGAATTTTATGGAGGGTAAAACCTCCACTATTGCCAATTTGACTAAAGATTTGAATGAAGAAGATACAAATGTAAATAAATTAGGTGTATATAATTCAAGAAATCTCATTGGAAAAATACCCCTTTTTACATTTTTGTGAAAATCATTGATAAATTTGCACACTATTGTTTGACTGATGGTTGATATGGGCATAATATGATGTCAAGGATCATTATGGAAGAACTAGATCTATCTTGCACCAATGGAAATTCTAAAAGTATTCTAGCATATAACAATCAACAAACATTTATTTTTGGTGAAATTTAGGGTGTAACACTAGTATTATGTGCACATCCTGAAATCATGACTGCTTGTGACATTTAAGTCATAGATACGTTGATGAGTAATTACTTTATCATGTTAGAAATAGATTTGTGAGATATTACTGGTGGGTACATGCTTATGGACAGAACCCACATGTCTCTTTTGAAAGCTAGAAAAAATATTATTGTGTTGCGTGAAGGGTGAATTTCACCCTATATTGAAAGTGTGCCTCAACCACATGTAAGTTATGTTGAAGAAGATATTGGTGTATATTCTATATTTTCATAAGAAGGGATAAGCCTGTGGCACAACCCCTATTGTTCCAAATGATGGTGCATGTTCTAGTGAAGGAAATGGGGCTGATATAGTACTTTGCTCACCTTTGGGTAAAATATACAATTTTCTTAGAGGATCAAGTTTGATTGTACTAATAATGTGACAAAATTTGAGGCTCTTATGCTTGGAATGGAAAACAAATTTGAGTTAGTCTATTATCATCTTTCTACATTATGGGATTCTAAGCTTATTATTACTTTGGTTTAGAAAATTTACATCCCATCCAACAAGCTTGTAAAAATGTATACACAAGAAGTTTGGGAATTTATATCCAATATCATATCTTGTAACATTACTCACATTCATAGGATATTAAACTCGATTGCATATAGGATTGTTGTTTTGACAACTATTCCTACAAGGCAATTATTTCCTGAAATACCTATCTACATTTTCAAATCTATTTTTGTCCTCATTTCCCTGACAACATTGACTCTTGGTAAGTTTTTTCACACAATGAACACACATGTTCTTTCTTCTAGAATGAGCCATTGAATAAGAAAGAGATCATTTATTTAGAAGACAACAAGTACCCAAAGGATTAAATCCTTTGGAAAGCTCATTCTCAACAAGTGATGCATGTAATATGAAGAGAAAAAAAAAATATCTGAGGCTTATAAGAGGAAAATGGGCAAGACCATTCCTATAAATATTGGGACTCGTGAAAATCTAGCTCTTCTGAAAATCAGAGACTAGTGTTCAAAAACAAAAAAGAGAAACCAAAATTCTTTTATTTATTTTGTGAATTTTTGGATGTCTTTGAATGGTCCTAATGTTTGCACAGTTTTGATCCAAGTGTTATCCAACATGTAATACCTATCAAATCAAATGTGAGGCCAATATGAAAAAGGAAAAGACCAATTAAGCTTGTGCTTGCAGCAACAACAAGCAAGGAAGTTGATAAGTTGGTGATGACTCATATACTCTTTCTTGTCATATATTCATAATGGGTAGAAAACCTTGTTATATTCGTGGAAAAATAATGTAGACATTAGACTATGTGTTGATTTCTATGAATTGAACAAGGAATTTGTAAAAGATAATTTCCACTTCCTAACATGGGTCTAATTTTGCAGCAAGTGGTAAGATCTCAAATGATGTCAATTCTTGATGGTTTTTCAAGATACAACCAAAAATGTGTAAAGAGAAGTGATAAATATAAAACAACTTTCATCACTCATTGGGGTACTATTGCTTACAAACACATGCATTTTGGCCTAATCAATGTAGGTGCCACATTTTAGTGACTATGTTGATAGCTTTCGATGATCTTACCAGTAAGATCGTTCATATTTATTTTGAAAACTTAATGGTTTATTCTACAATTTGAGAAGATTATATTTCATTATATTAGGTAGATTTTTAAAGTGAATTGAAAGATTAATCTTGCATGTCTATGTATATATTTCATATGTGTTTTATTGCATTTTAGTTTTTTTATCTTTTCACTTTTCTTGATTTTTGAATTTATTTCTAATTTGTGCTTTACTTTTTGTTTCATGTTTTATTACCTTTTGCATAAGGTTATCTATCTGGATCAATCGAGTTTCATTATTTTACATATATCCTACAAAATTTATTACTAATTTGACCTACTTGTTGATGAATGTGAACAATAAAGTTAGATAAATTTGCCTTTAGCGTTTGTAATGCTATTTCGTCTAGTAGTTGTCAACTGACTGAGTATTTTGTTGAAACTTGCTGTTACATTTCTTCACATTTCTCTTTCATTCCCTTACTTTATTCCCTGAGTGTTTTGATGGCATATATTAAATTTATATAGAGATCATTTTTGCTTTTAATTGACAATCAACAATCCAAAAGATAGAGCCATTTGCAATTTTCTAAGACTAGAGGTTTTGAATTTTGGTATAGTATAAGTAGACTATCCTCTAAAGTATTTATGTGTTGAATCATGTATCACATGTTTTCTCTAAGGCTTGAAAAGTGTTGCAATACTTTTATCCTTGTGAGACAAGAAAACAAAGTAGGTGGGGTCCCTAGGAAAAGTCATTAATTATTTATATGGCATGACACTTTCATTGAGCATGAGAGTTATTAGTTTGATTGTTTCTTTTGATGCATCACATGTTATGTTGTTGAATGATCCTTTGTGCATAATGTGATTGGTTATATACACACAACTATATATGAGATCAAAAGGATAAGCAAGTAGTTGTTTTATATTTTGTGACGACATTCATGAGCAAATCCTGACATCCACAACTTACATGTATTTCTTGTGATTTTGGATTGATTCAAATGCATGAGGGTTTTTGAGGAGTATTAAAAACCTGATCATAAAGAGGTGGTGTAGTTAGCTCACATTGAAGTTATGCATAAACTCTCATATCATAAAGGATTTGTTTGAATATTAATCACAATATATATGTTGTGGTCCTAAATCTAGCATGTAATAACACTATGTTATATATTAGCATAAAAGGTCATATCATATCATGATGCCAATACAAATAAATGGTTTTGAAGGGTCAAACATGGTATATGTGTTAGGATTCAATCCTGGAAAATATGGTATGTTTTTTAAAAGTTTAATGTGAAGGATTATGGCTTACCCACAATATCATGCAAGTGTTTTAAGGCATTGATCATTGTATTAATGGTATGATTAGTAGCATACCTGAGGTGATGTGCTACATTTCCTTGGTTAACGTTATGTGTGTTAAATGATTTTTTATGGGGTATGGTGAATAAGGTTGGTTTTGAGATGGGTCGAGTTAGCACAATGTAGACCCCATGCATTAATTATGAGAAGATGATGCATTTAGAGCATTGGATTTGCACTTGCCTTGTACTGGAATTAGTTATGGGAATTTCCAAAAGATAAATTTGTTTTATTTAGTTGTTTGGAAGGCTCTATTCTATAATCTATTGTAGAGAATTTAAAACTACCTTGTACCTAGTAGTTGCTCAACTGCTTGTACAAGGTTATCGGCTTAGACCTTAGCATTTTATTATTGGTTAAAGGCTAGTACTTGTGTGGTTTTACATTTCAATCACTATTATTGTTAGTGCATGTTAGACTTGGCTCATAAATGGTATGAATAGTCTAGTTACTATATTTCCCCTCCTCCTTTTTCTCATTCATAAAAGATATGATTTGTATTGAAAAGGTTGAAGCTATGGTGATGGTTTTTCTCGGTTTTAAAATGATGAATATATGTTGTTGCCTTATTTTTTTCCTTACATAGTCTCATATTTCCATGGATTTTTACTCCCTCAACTCACTTTATTTTGAAGGATCATTAGGCTTGTATTGGAAGTCAAATAGTGAATTTAAATCCTAGTGGGCTTAAAATGATATTCAGTGTTAAATTTGTATACAAAAAGATTGAGTTTGGGTAATTTATAGTTTGTTGTAGATCATGATTTAAATGTGTATATTTTCAGTCTCGTTTGAACTATGTCCAAAGCACCATATGGTAAAAAATATGAGCCAGTGCATGAGGATTATCATTATGAATGATTTTGATGTAGTGTCAAGATATATATTTTGGGAAAAGACTATCAGTTTAAGAAAGAAACCTTAAACTAAGCACTCAACAGGTTGAAGTAATATCTTTTGGCATTCATGTTAAAGCAATGGCAATTCTTTGTTTAAATTTATCGTTTGAACTAGATTATGACTCAACTTAAAGATAGGGTTTATCCAACAGATATTTATGTTAACCCTTGAATACACTATAAATAAATAAATCTAAATTATATTAGTATTATTGTGACAGGCGGTAACAAAAATGATGTTGTAAAATTCCTCATTCAAATTTCAAAAGAAAGGGATATGAGTTCCTAACTAGAACTTGCAACAAGATGTGCCATGAATGCAATTCCCATCCTCCATTTTAATATGAATATCTTGATTGTGCGTGGATGAAACTCGGTTTTGAACCCAACTCATATACTTATAAGCAATTATTTCTTACTTGGAAAGGACCACTTTCTTTCTAGCACTCGATCATATGATATGTGAACGTTGATAAAATTAGAAGATGTCAAAGTACAATATATATTTGGAAAACCCTAACCGTTGTACAAGATTTTTACAGGTTATATTATTTGTTGTATGGAAGTCTCTATTTTATAGTAGCTCTTGATATATCATTGATTAATTAAATAATTAGATTGAACATGAACCTAGAGTTTACACATCACCTCATATTTTCACTTTACAAACATGTTTTCATAAAAATAAATTTTGAGTTATTTGGTTATGTAAATGTCAAATGATAATATGTATTATAAAAAGATCGTAAATAATCCATTTTCATACTTCCACTTTTCAATGACATATATTTTACCTTGATTATAGTCGAACACTGTTAGAAATATTGATCTAAGGAAGAACATGAGATTGATATGGCTTGTCTCTAAAATAAATATGAGATGAACACATAAATTGGAGATTGTTGTTTGAAATTAGTTTATGTCTGGAAAGACAAGAAGAATATTTGTACGAAAAATATTGTGAGTTATTGTATTCTCTTCATGAATTTTTCCCTTGCCACATCCCATAAATTCTTGATCTTTGTAGTATGATATGGATTGTGTTTAACATATTTAATCAAGAATTAGTAATATGATTATTGCATTTAGCAGGAGAAATAGAAGGGGCAGAGAGCTAAGGCCAAATGTAGTTTGGAAAAAGGGAAAAATAAAATAATAAGGTTCTCTATTCACTTTGATGTCAATTCTATTGAGTTTTATCATATTACACAAACTAGCCACATTGATTTTGGAGGCTAATTGATTTTACATCCTCCCATTGCTTAACATGATAACCCATTGTAGCCACTTCCTAGTGTTGTAGACATTCATGAGCCTCCTCCATAGCCCAGATAGGACGATGGATGGAATAACAATCCTATACAACCCCCTTATGGTATTTCTCATTGGCCTATCAATCCTAAAAACACCTATGTTGAACCAATTATTGATCACATTATCCCTTTTTTTGCCTATTTTACTTTTTATCCTCCTAGACATGACAAACAATCCCTTCCTTTTTGCCAAGAAGATAGAGGAAAGAATCCCCTAGAGGACCAAGATTTTGACTCTTTTGATTCAAGATTTGCAAATCCAAAAGGAACTCTAATTAAATCAAATGATGAAGCAAGTGGGAGATATGCATCCTGAGTTATCTTAATGTGAAGATGTTTACTTAATGAATTGTTCATACATGTTTTTTTTGGGGTTGCATTGACACACATGATATTTATTTTTGGATAATTCAATACCTATATAGTATATATATATATATTATATATATAATATATATATATATATATTATATATATATTTAATATTAGGAGGCACAAATGTGGTAAAGTTATGATTTTGATGCATATAATGATTATTATTCTACCATATATTTTATTTCATTATTCTACCATATATTTTATTAATCATATTTATGGGAGTTACAAGGTTAAAATGAGCGAATTTGCAAAGTACAAAGAGAGTTTAGTGGGACCCTGTGTACTTTTAATTAATATTGAATAATATATTCACAACCTTTCCTTAAAACATATTTACACTGTCTCTTAAAACATTTAATAAATTAATGGATAATGGATAATTAAACTACCCAATTGTTTTCTCCAAGGATATAAAGGAGAGGAGTCATGAATGAAATGAGAGAAATTGTGTGTGAAGGTATGCATGAGTTTTGAAAGTGAGTTTATCATTCCCATTTATTCCCTTTTTGAGTTTCTATTGAACTAATTTGTCTGGTTTATTATAGGGATATCTTGAAAGATGGAAAAGAAAGATTGAGATGTATTCACAATTTGTCCACCATAGTCCAAAAGTCATAATATAAAAAATAAAATAAAAATAAATTAAAAAGAACAAAACAAAACAAAACAAAAAACAAAAGAAACAAAAAAACATTTTTTTCATTGCATTGAGTCAAAAATATAATTACAAACTAAGGAAAATGAGTTACTACACTTTACTTACATGAGTGGTTACCATGTACTCAACTTCTATAGTTGAGAGTGTCATTGTATATTGTATTTTGCTCATCCAATTGATTTCTAATCCAAATTGGTTGACCACATAACCACTTGTAGATATTTGTGATCTAGATCTCCAACCTAATCAACATTCACAAAGTAGTGTATTTCCAACACTCTATCTTCTCCATATCTCCCTTTATAGCAAATTTTATAATCTCTTGTGCCATGAAAATTCCCTAAAAGCCTCTTTATAGCTATCCAATGCTCGTTTTGTAGTTGTGACATATATTTTCTCAAAGCTCCCATCGCATGTTCAACATCTGGTCTAGTAAAGACAATTACATACAACAAACTTCTAACAATACTAGCATATAGAACACATGACATGTCATCTTCTTATTCTTGTGTCTTGGGACACTGATATGCAAGTAGTTTTACACCTATAGGAATAGGGACCTTGATTAGTTTACATTCATGCATATTAAACATTTGCAATATTGTCTCAACATATTTTCTCTAATTCAACTAGAGCTTTCGTTTTTCCCGAACTCTTTTAGTTTCCATGCCAAAAATAAAATTTGCAGCACCAAGATATTTAATGAAAAATCTAGAGGAGAATTGTGTTTTCACTTCCTTGATGATTTCCATGTTCTTTCCATTTAGAACCATTATTTTTTTACATACAATACCACATAAATAAAATGATCAACTAGTAATTTAAAATACACATTGATCAACTCTGCTTCTTGTGAAACCGAGTCCCAATACATTTGTATCAACTTTTGATACCACATCCTTAGAGGTAATTTAATCCATACATAGACTTTTTGAACTTGCAAACCAACTCTTTCTTACCTTTCATCGTAAAACATTCTGGCTATTTCATGTAGATTTCTTCTTTCGTATCCTCATGTAGGAATGTTGTCTTCACATCCATCTATTCTACTTCAAGATTAAAAGCAACAAGAATAAATAAAAGAAATCTAATAGAAGTTAACTTAGCAACATCAGAAAATAAATAAACACCAAATTCAAATCCTTCTAACTAGGAATAACCTTTTGCTACAAAGCAAGCTTGGTATTTCTCAACTTTACCTTTTGCATTCAAATTCTTGTTAAAAACACATTTGCTACCAATGGGATTTCTTTCAATTAGCCATTCAAATAAATCTCAAGCCTCATTCTTTGTGACACCCCCTTTCATTTCCCCAAATTTTGTGATGTAACTAAATACTTGTAATGATGGGCTACCAGCATTTATATTATGCACTAAACTCTATTATGTGATGTATTCTTCTATTTTATTAATAAAAAATTTAGACCTGAAGGAAGGGAGTAGCCAATAGATCATTATGCCTTGGGGAGGGGGAAAACTTGACTAGGGAGGAAAAGATGCAGGCAGGTGGGAGAATCCTAATATTGCTCGAATAAATATTATTTTTTGTTGATGTGATGGTTGGTATTCCCAAGAAAATTTTAGCAAAATATTAAAAAGATGAAATGTCAAGGTGAAATTATAAGAATAAGAAGGAGAAACCATCAAGGGGGTTCTTAGTTCTTATTTTCTCCTTAGCTTTTCTCTCATAATCTCTCACTTAGTAATTTGGATTGGCAAGAGAAATGGTGGTGGAACCCAGAGAGGTTCAACCCTTATGACTGATTAAGAGTTGTGAGTTATCGCCTATGTGACAGAGACTGAGATTTTCATCTGTGTGAGGGAAAGTGGCCTTCACTTTTTGTGTTAAATCTTGTTTGAAAGCTATGTGCTAAATCCTTGAGTTTAGTTTTCTCTCAAGGCATCAATATCTGTAATGGGGGTGGCTAGTTGTGAGAAAAATTGCAACACAATTAAGCCTAAGGTAAGGTGGAACATAGCTCACCCTACTTTAGCTCCAGTGTTTTCTAGTTACAATGTGTGTGTGTATGCGTGCGTGCGTGCGCGCATGTGTGTGTGTGTGCACGCGCGCGCATGTGCGTGTGTGTGTATTTCTATGTTATTGATATTTGTTGCATGAATAATTTAGTGGTATGCAAGAATTATTGTTGTTGTTATATTATTATATTTATGATCATTATGCAAGTTATGATAGTAAAATATGGAGCAGTGGGTTTGAATTCACTTGCCTATAGAATTTAAAGGAATTGGGATGAATGGGCAATGAACGATAATTTGGCTTCCTTGTTAATTGCATGCTTTCTTTGTTAATTTTATTATTTCCTTGTTAAATGGATGTTGCATTTTCTTTAATATTCTTTGTTTTTCTATAAGTAATCTCATGGAGTTTAATGGTGGAAGCCCAAATGTGATTTATGGGGTAAATAGGCCATCTTAGCATTTTTTCTATAATTTTTCTTCTAGAAGGTTTCAAAGGATGAAATTTGGGCCATAGTGAGTGGAAATATCATTGATCATCTACTTCAATTTTCATATCTTGGTTTTCTATATTTTCAGATATATAATCTAAGGAAGTTAGACTTCCTGAATGCTTCTTCAAATAGGGTCATCTTGGACTTTTCACTATAAATTTTCTTCTAGGAGGTTCCAAAGGTTGAAACTTGGACCATACAGAGAGGAAATCTCATTGATCATTCGATTCAATTTTTAGATCTTGATTCACTATATTTTTAGAGTTATTATCTAACAAATTCAAGCTTCCTAAATGATCCTTAAATAAGGTCAGTTTGACATTTTCACTATAAATTTGCTTCTAAGTGGTTTCAAATGTTGAAACTTGGACCATCCTTAGGGGAAATCCAAGGAAGTCTAGTAGATATTTCAGATCTTGGTTCATTATATTTTCAAAGATATGTCATGAGGAACTTGGATCTCCTAAATGCTCCTAAAGTCAGACCTAAAAAACAAGTCAACTTGGCATTCTTGCCATAACTTTATTTCTAAGAGGTTCTAGATTGTGAAACTTGGAGGAGGCAAAGAAAATATCTCAAGGTACCTATGATAGAAATTTCAGATTTTGGTACTCTATAATTTTTTGGATATTCTCTATGGAAGATTAGGGTTTGAGAAAATAAATAGTGCACACAAATTGTTTAATGAAATGCCCCAACAAAATGTGGTTTTGTGGTGATAAGACAATGTGTGGGAACTGTTTGATAAAAAAATTAGATAAAATGTGATGCCCAACAAGCCTAATGAAGGACTGGGGGGTGGGTGTGTTACATTCTTGTCCAAGGTTACCATTCCTTCCACCATATTCTTTTCTAGATTTTATAATCATTTAAATCCACTACCTCCCTAACAATTATGGTATCATCATCACTAATAGACAAAGCAAAACTCGAATGAAAATCCGATGGATTATACCTCTCTAGTTTTCTTACTTCCCAATTTGATCTCCTCAATACCTGATTAGGAGGTTCTTCTTGTTTTGAATAATGTTCCTTTGTTGTGTTAGATTCTTCATTTTGAAACTTGAACTCCACTACCTCTAATTCATTTTCCCTTGGTGTGACTTCCCATTTGACAACATCATTGACCTATCTAAAGAAATCATCTCAACTGTAAACATCTTTCTTAGTTTTTGGGTTCCAAGTATTATAATCTTTTAAATTATCTTTATAACCAATAAAGATACACTTTTCAACTTTAATGTCCAACTTATCCTATTTTCCTTTGGAATGTGTACATAACCATCCTAGCCAAAAAATATGAGATGTTTAAGAGAGGGTTTCTTACAAGTCGATGCCTCATGTGGACCATTGTTAACTAATGCTTATGAGGGTGATCAATTTACCTAGTAGCATGTGGTCTCCACTGCTTTTTCCCATAATTCTTGTACTAACCTAACACCACTTATCATGCTCCTTTTTTTCCATAATTGTCATGTTCATCCTTTTCATAACCCCATTATGGTCAAGTGTGCATGCCATAGGTTCCTTTCTTGAAAAAGCGCATTTCTTATAGAATTTCTAGAACTCATTCCCGCCAAATTATCCACTATTGTCTATCCTCAACACCTTTCTTTTTTTCTTTGTCCAATTTGCCACAGGAGCCTTGAACTCTTTAAATTTGCCAAAAACATCAGGTTCTTTTAGAGGAAACAAATCCATGTCTTCCTTGAGAAATTATCTATGAATGAGACATAATACATAAATTTTCGTAGTGATAGAACATGCACGGGTCCAAACACATTGTTAGTGTCAGTGTCTTCACACTTCCATCAGTGAAAAAATTGCTCTTTTGCACACATATTAGGTGTCTCATTCGATCAGCTACATTCCATTAGGTCATGGATCAATTGATGGTAGTGGTTTCATTTCAGTTTCCCTCATGTCATATACCTGCTAGCCCATTCAAAACCTCTTTTTAGCCATTTCAGTTCATTTCATTCAGTTATAGGGTTTAGTTTCACTAGGTCTTAGGTTTTGTCATCATGGTCATCCAAAATTGAATAAAAAGGTCATCAAGCATATGAGGAGGATAAATAGGTTCATAAAATCATAAATTTACTTCTGATATTCTCAATAAATATTTTTTACCTCAAAACTCTGTTTTGAGGTGAAAACAGAGTTTTTCCATTTTTTGTAAAAGATTTCATGTAATTTAAGTGTTTCTATATGTAATAAGCTCAGCAGTTGTTCCTGGTCACCTTGCCAACTTCTGCCACTGCAACAAACAAAAACACCAAGACATCAATCTATCAAAGTGCCAAGAAAAATTCAAACTTCAAATTGAAAAATGGAGTTTTTGAAAAAGTGACTAAGATTTTATAAAAGTGGGTTTGTAATGAAGAAAAATGAAGGTGCATCATATATAAAGCAAATTCATGCTAGCTACTCATTTCATTGTGCAAAAACTCAAGTGGAGAGACAAAATCGCATTTTGAAGGGAAATTGAACAAAAGAGGAAGAAAACCTAGATTTTGCAGCAAATTTTCCTAGCGCTACGCATCAGAGGGTCGACACTGTGCATCAGACCAGCACTGTGCATCGGACAACTTTTCTCTATGTAAAATTACACAGGCGTTGCGCATCAGGTAGGCGTTGCACATTGGCTAGGGAGGCTCCAAACTCACTCAAATTCATCCTAAATTCTCTCAAATGTTGCATTTACCTCCTACAAGTAAGTGTGTATCTATCCTAAGTTGAAATAAGTCTTTTCCATGTTTTGTTCATGAGTTTTTCTTCCTAAAATCAAAACCCTAGCTTGCCTTCATACTTTTTCACCTCATTGTAAAAATTTCACCTCATTGCAAAACCAACATCCTTTGTCCATTTTCCCAAACTTCATTGCACTAAAACTACCCATTGATTCCATTTCCCTTTCCCTATTCCCCTAAGAAACTAATCCACTTTATTAAACCTTAAGTCCCTCATAGGTCAAAACCTTAGTTTCCCAAATCTTTCCCTTCATTCCCCTACTTCACTTCATTACTATTGTTCCATTTGCAAAATCTCTTCATACTCATCTTCTTTGTCCCCACCCATTATCATTGTTCACCATATCATTATCACATTACATCATTAAGACAAGCAGGGAAAGAAGCACTGAATCAGATTTTGAAGAGGACTCACTTAGTGATAGCTCAAGGTAAAGAAATGTGCAGTCCAGGAACCCTCACAAAGGTGGAAAAATCATTAGGGAGGAACCTATCAGCATGAGTGAACTCCTTGCTTGCCCACTAGCCACCACATGTTTCAGATATCAGTCTTGTTTTGAGTTTTGTGAAATGGATGAGAGGGTCAAATATCACCATGAGTTAGCAAAGGTAATTTGTGATAAACATGGATAACAATATGGTACATCTTGCCAGGATCAACTTCATTCTTTCACCAACTATCATTGCAGAGGCCACAAGAATTCTAGATGTAGGGGACAAGTGGAACAAAAGGCAAAATATTAGTAAGCAGTATTATGAGCCTTATATCAAGGCCAAATACCATGGCAAACTCACCAGGGTGTTTCTTTTTAAATTCTTGGAAGACTGGTAGTTCCACTCATGAAACTTATCATCATATACTTTACATGTGAGGGGAGGTTCTCCATACTTTATGCCTACCACATCAGATTGCTTATGCACTTCACCAGGGTCAGAATGATGAGTATCCCTTATTTCATATGCAAAAACATAGAGAGGATGACAATGATTGCAAAAAGAAAACCATATCCACAGTAGCTCAATAGTATTTATCATTTGTCTGTTATCAAAATTGTTGTTTTGCATCAGCTCACTTAGTTGGTAATGCCATGGGAAACTTTCATTGCCCATGAATGCTTCAAGGGGCCTCAATATTTTCAGATCCTCAAGAGGAAGGTGAACCTTCCAAGCAATAAAGGAGACTAAAAGTAAAACAGAGGAGGTTCATGTTCCTGCGTTTGTCACCTAAGAGAGAGGCACTAGGATGCTCTTTGCAGCTACCAAGCAAGTACTATCTCCACCAGGGGTGGAAGGGGTCTCATTTTCTTCAGTGGACCACAGGAAAATGTTATCTTCATCGGGGGTGAAAGGGGCTTTGCCTTCTTCTCCACCTATATAGGTTGACCAATAGTCAAAGGGCAGAGATAAAGGAAAGCAAAATATGCATGAGGAGGGCCCTACTAAAGGGCAAGATAGGGATTTTGTTTTGATTGAGGAGGATGTCACTGATTTGGGCTCTCAAAACTCAAGACTCAAGAACATGATTATCAAAGAGAAGGAGGTTGAAAAACAAGCCTTATCACTTAACCTTGAGAGGGCCAAATGGATCATCAACTTTCTTGAGCAGGAAAACAAGCAACTGATAGATAAGCAAGCTATTATGGAGCTACAAATGATTAGAGAAAATAGGCAAGAGGCGAAGAAAAGAAAGATCAAGATGACCTCCCATGAGCAAGAAATTGAGGATGACCGAGAATCATGGTTGGAGAGGGTGAACATTCACCTTGAGAAGATGCTTGAGAAAGCCAACAAAGAGAAGAAAATGTTGCGCCATATGGCCTATCACTACCTAACCCGGAACAAGATTTGCAAAACAAGGGTAAAAAGGCTAAAAGCTAAGTTAAGGAGAGCCTTAAGGGCCAAGAAAGAAAATGATAAACTCAAAATTTTGGCTGAAGCTTCATTAGCTCAGCAAAGCACTTAATGAGGTTGCCTCTTACCAAATTTGAGGAAATTTTGGGAACTTTTTGTCATTTTGCAATTTTGTAAATAAAAACACAGGAAATTTTAGCTGATGGCATTGCGCGTTGAATTGGCTCACTCTTTTGCCAAATTCCTTGTGGTTTTGGGTTCATCATGAAAAAACAATGAAACCCAGAAAGTTTCATAAATGTTTGAGAAGATATGGGTCACTTAAAGGGAAAAAAACACCTAAAAAATGCCTTCTCTGCCACTTTTTGGACCCACAGGACACAGTCTTGGGAGAAATGATTTTTGAAGGGGAAAATCACCTCCAAATCAGAAAATTCAAAGTGTTCCAGAAATTAGATAGGTATAGCTTTCCAACAAGCTATCGTGGGCCTGATTTGGATGAGTGGAAATCCTCCAAAAGCTTCCTAAATCGGCACTGCGCATCAAGCAAATTTTTGCCAATTTTGCCTAAAACTCAGAATTTCGCCCAGATTCTTCAGTGATTGACTTTTCTTCCTTTCTTGGTAAATGTATGCATGGTAAATGATGTGTTTCATGTAAATGTTGATGAAAATCACCTCATAGGGTAGATGCATCAAGTTCCAAGTGGTTTTGAAATGTAATGAATTGGTTTCCTAAGTTTTAGAGGCAAGTTGTTCCACTGCCTATATTCCTATTCTTAGTTTAGATATGGTTGAAACCACCCCTTTTCTCATGGATTCGACCCTGATAGATAGAATGAGTGGTTTCCTTGCCTATAATATGTAATTTCTTAGTCATTTGTAAAGGTTTGACTTTGGTAGAAGTGTTGGACTCACTGAACATTTGTATCAGCAGTTTAGCAAGGAATAAAACCAAGTTTCACAACTATTTTTGTGGGATTCTTGTGACAGTGAGTTTATGTATTGTTTCCTCTTTGTAATTAGTTCTTTCTGATGTCTTATATGTATCCACATCTCTCTTTCTTTCTTCTAAACTAAATGAATCAAGGTGAATAGGAAAAATACACTAAATTTACAATGCTTTATGTTGGGAATGCATTTAGTTTTCAATGTTTTCACTGTTTGAAAAGGATTCATTTACGCCCTCCTCAACTCCTCAGTTGTCTTACTCTACCATCTCAATCCATTTCTAGTACATAAACCCTTGTCTACCTTGCCCCATAGGACATGACTGTATCCCTGAGTTGATTTCCCAGACCCAATCTGCCTTCTCCAATTGATCCAGCAACCAAAACCTAAAATCAAACCAAAAATCCTGAGCTACTATACCTAGCCTAAAATATACATTAAATTCAGTCATCTCAAGCCCTAATTGCCAATATCCTAATTGAGCTTGACAAGGAAAGAGCCCTCTCTCGACCTTGTAGGTCTAGCTACCAGGTTAAGTGTGGTTTGATGTTATCCTAGACCTGCCTTCCTTCAGCCTGAGGTCAATCTAGGCACTAACACACATCACTATGTATTAACTATAAAGTTCCCTTAGCTCTTGTGGCACATGTTGTGAATCTTATCTAATTTTGTTTACGAGAAATGCAATGTTCACAAAAATCAAGATCTATAGTGTAGTCATTCAATACCTTTAATGTGTAGTTTTTGAAGGCCCCTCTCTCTAATATGCCACAATGCTATCTTTTCTCTCAAGACAATAGGGGTTTTTAATTCTTCTCCACCCTCATGAACAATATAATTGTTACTGATATGTAAATCGTTGTGGATATTCCATTAGACAATTCATTACAAAAAATATGGTAACATACTCAAATTTTTACTATGAAGGCTAATTTCCTTTAGATTTTAGATTCTTTAATTATTGATTTTATGCTTACATGTATGAAATAGCTAAAATATGAAAAATAGAGAACAAATAACATACTCACACACCATCTACAAATAAACGCTAGATTTGCATTAAGAAACTCGTACCAAAGAATACCTAGCTAAAACATGAGACCACTCTACTCTCTTTTCTTGAGTGTGGAACTATGAAAATGAAAATAAAGATGTACACTTTGTGGAATTTCATAAGACTTGTGGCCTATAAGGTTGCTACTTAATCTTACCCCCCTCTATTTTTTTGAGGGTGTTAACAGATTGTTGAGTATATGTTGTCATTGATGTTAAGTATTGTCATTTGATGTCAAGGGATCTTATTGAAATATGGTTAGTTGGATTTCTCTTTAAGAGACCTCTCCAATGGTATATGGAATTTTTTCTAACTCCCACAGACTCAAGAGAAAATTGGGTTTGAAGTGATGCAACACATGCAAGTTTCCAGATTGATCATGGTTTTGGATATGCCTGAGTGTGGATCACGGACTCCTCTCATGAAATCTACATGAGTCACTATCAACCAAGTCCCAAAACACAAATTCTAGAGGTAGATCCGACATGTAGCAAGATAAGCCCATGTTGATAGCACCTGGTCACGAAGAGCCAATCGGTAAGCACACAAGAGCTTAGAGCACACTAGACATCAAAACAATGTAGGTGGACCTTAGACATAGTTTGAAAGTTGAGGGAGCTTAGGTGATGATGTGGTGTCAGCTGGATAACAGGTTCCAATTATGGTTATTGGACCGAGCAGCCTAACAAAGTAGTAAGAGAAAATATATGATAGGAGGGGGCCTAGGCCTATCTAGAAGTGGATAGGGATGTACCTACCACGATGGAAACCATCATGGTTTACCATCGATTATGCGGCACCCTACAATTGGTTGTGGGATTCCCTTCTTCGTACCAAAACTAGGAAGTGCCCCCCCTTGTGATTCCAATGGTTTTTCTTAACAAAAATTTGAAGATGAATGCCAAATGATATGGCATATAGGTGGTAAATTGATGACGTGGAAACTTGTGAGTGTAACACGTGGTCGATGGATTCAACATTTTTGACAAGCTAAATGGACAATTGGAGAGTGACATATGTGAAGGAGGACATGTGGCAAGTAGTTATTGGTTGCAATAGATGAAGTGTATGTGTGATGTGGAAGATGGAGTTGGTTATGGGTCCCTCACCAAACCACCCAATCTAGAGGTGTTGTAAACAACATAGTGTGGAATATGACCAACAAGCAATAGGAAGACATGAAAAAATTATCGTCAAGTGTAGCAAATGGAAAGATAATCATTGAATGGCATACTCGTCTATCGAACCACCTAGGTAGAGAGCATTGGACACATTGAAAAACTTGGTTGATGGGTGGTGACCGATAGAGGGAGAGATTGTTTCCATCTGTAGTAAACAAGATCACCCTCAACTGAAGTGTCCATCTATTAGATCACCAGGATGGAAGGAGTTGTTAACATTAGTGAATGCAATTGATGGGTGATGGTAGATACATGTGTAATAATCTACAACAGGTAATGGACAGTCAAGTGACATATCCGTCAATTGGACCACCCAGTTGGAGAGCTTTGCACACCATAATGAACTTGACCGACAAGCGATGGAGCAAAAGATGGAAAATAATCTATAGCAGGTAGAGAATGCCAAGTGATGTATTTTTCTACTAGACAACCCATTTTGAGGGTGTAGTCAATATCAATAGACTTTGTCAACAAGCAGTGAATCAACTGTAACAGCCTTGGTGAAAATTCCATGTAATTAAAGTTAATAAAGGCACAATAATAACCACGGTTGATGGGACACTTATTCCAAGCTGAATGTTGGGCAAGACATCCTAGTGTGGGTGTTCATGTGGTTATTTAATGGCTAAGAAAATAGTTAAGACTTTGGAAAGGAAAAATGGAATTTTTGGCACATTATTTATGAAAATAATGGAAATTAGGAGAAAACGGAGGTGAAAGGTCACAGGTTGCATGTGAGGAGGAAAATGAAGAAAATAGAGGCCTCATTCATAAAAAGGCTTATGACAATTAGTTGATAACCTTTTGTTAGTTCAATTTTGGAGCTCTCTCATTATTCTCTCTCTCTCATCCCTTGAATACTTATAGTTTTCTTGGAGCATTCTTGGAGGGTCTAGCATAATTAGATTTTTGGAGCAAGAAGGCAAAGGAAGAGCTAGAAAGCGCAAGAGGACATCGGGATCGGTAGCTACAGTGGATTTTTCTTGTAGGTACCGAGTTGCATGTATTTTTTCCTCACTAGTTTTATCATGCATGGCATATTCATGTGGTTTGTTGGTTGTGATATGTCATTGGCATGGAGGATGGCCGATATTAACAGTGGATTGCGTAGCCTTTCCATTTCCTGGATAGCCTTGGTGAATGTGGATTTGTTTTCCTTATTTTGTTTTGGTTGGTTCTCATGTTTCCTTAGCTTGGGTTGAGTTATTAGTCCTGGAAGCCCTTGTTATAGACATATTTTAGCACTTCAACCCCAATATTATATGACAATAAACTAGGGCTCTTCAACCCCTAAAATTTTTGCTTCATACCCAAAAGAACATGGTCATATGATTACATCATTCCCCAAAAGTTCCACCTGAGAAACCATCCAGAATTGGCCTAAACTAGACCATATTGACTGCTCCACTGTCAGGGTGTGATGCATACTAACTTCTACACTAGCTAGGTGAGATACATATTGATTAGGCCTTCTATAGGGCGATGGGTGAGGATGGACAAATGTCCGAGACAGTTTGCTAAGTGGATGCTCATGGAATCTTCTAGAAACTTCTCTTATGACACTTGCCTCTCTGAATTCGCCCAGGGATGAGTAAGAGATCCAAGAAATCTCCAAGTGGAACCAATTGTAACAAGTGGAATCAAATGTAACAAGTGGAATGACACTAATCAAAACCCCAGAGATGACTCACACCCTTGCACACATCTATAAATGGATCCCTCATCTAAGAGATCTAAAGGCTGGAATATTGTAAATTGCAAGGAAGTGTTGATAGTTTGTATTTGAGGAAAAGAGCATTGTATTGTTGGTGTGATCTTGCTATTTCATGAGGTGAAGAGGGATTTATGCTGGGAGGATGATGCTAGATCAAACAACTGGGTTGCAATTCTCCCTTCTATTTAATAAAGTTCTTCAAGTTTCTTCCATATGATTTTGCAATTGTGGATGTTATCATTTGTGAATGCTATTGTATGTTCATTATATATCTGATTATGTAGTGTTTATGTTACAATAGATCAAGATGATTTGATGGTTCTTTGCTACTGTGTTTCTATAGGTACTCTTCAAGCAAGATAAGTACGGAGAGGAGTTGCAAGCTCCGTCAAGGGGGAGAAAGATCGAGCAAAGGATTAAGTGGAAGTTCCAGGTTGGTCCTCTCATCTTTCTCTTATCTATTGTGCATAGAAGATTTTAAGGCCTAAATCTACCTCATGCTAAGAAAGGTAGGATCTAGGATAACATCAAACCACGCTTAACCTGGTAGCTAGCCCTACCAAGTCGGGAGAGGGCTCTCTCTTTGTCAATCTCAGCAAAATATGATCAATTATGGCTTGAGATGACTGATGTGAATACTGATCTTAGGCTAGGTATGTGTTTAGAATATTTATATTGAATTTGATGATGTTTTGTTGGCTCAAATGTGAAAGGCAGATTTGGGTCCAGGGAATGAGGCTCAGTTTTGTAGAGATCTCTATGGGGCGAGGTAGGCAAATGGTTTGGTACTTCAAATTGAGTGCGATGGAGAGCTTTTAGACTGGTGAGGAGTTGAATAGGGCATGAAAGTCTCAGGTATCCTCTTCAAATAGCTGAAAACATAAATAACTAAACAAACCCTAGGTAGAGCACTGCAAATCAATGAATTCTACCTTTATCCTTGTTTGATTTACTTAAGATGAAGCAAAGAGAGATGATGGCATACATAAAACACATGTAAAATTACAATTATAGAAGGAAACACAATACCAAATCAATATGCCACAAGAATCCCATAAAGTGCTGCAAACCCTGGTCTATTCCTTAGCCAAACTACTGAAATGAGTAGACAATGAGGCTCTAAGCTTTCCCAAAAGTCCAAACCTTGCTAATGACTGAAAAACAAGTAGATATAGGCAATAAACAACTCATCCTAGCCTTTAGGGGTCAAGCTCATAATTTTAGGAGTTGTTCCAACAAAGTCTAAACTGAGAACTAAAAAGTAGGCAGTGGAACAACTTGCCTCTAAAAACTAGGGAACTGAGTCATTCAGTTACAAACTACCTTTTCATGGATGAATCTACCTCTATGAGTGAAAATTTAGCATAATTAAATCAAAATCCATAAATTCACATTAAATTACATCATGAGTTTGACTATTAGAAAGATAAAAGTCAAACTATGAGGAAACTAGGCGAAAAACAGAGTTTTTGGCCAAAATGAGCAAATTTCCTCCTATGCGTTGCGCTGATTTCCCTATGTGTAGCGCATTTTTGCAGCTGCTTTTGGAGGCCTTCCCGTGCACCAAATTTTCTCCACGTGGGCTTGTTGGAAAGGTATGCCTGTATACTTTCTAGAAAAAGTGTAATTTCTGAATTTGGCCTCCATTTTCCCCTCCACAACGGAGTTCTCCCAACACTACTCCCTATGTGTCAAAAAAGGGGCAGAAAGGCCATTTTTTAGGGGTTTTTTACCTTTTTGGAAGCTCAAAACCTATCAAATTTCTTGGCCATTTGTGGGAACTCATATTTTTCCATGAAAAATCCAAAAATTGTGAGTTTTCCTTAAAAGGAGGTCCCCAACAAAAGCACACGCCAGGTGGCGCGGCACATCAAACAAAAAAACCTGTTTTTTAGGCCAAAAATTCAAAATTTGCAAAAAGTGTCCCAAATTTCTTGAAATTTGGGTTGAGTGTCCTTCATTAAGTGTTTTTTTGGGCCAAGGAAGCCTTAGCCAAGATCTAGATTCTATATTTCTCTTTTCGCTTGCTCGACGCTTTCTTCAACTTGGCCTTCAAGTTCCTGATTCTTCCTTTGCACACCTTGTTTCTTGCCAAGTAGTGGTAGGCCATGTGCCTCAACATATTTTTCTCTCTATTGGCCTTCTCTAGCAACTTTTCCAAGTGGATATTTTCCCTCTCAACCCAATATTCACGATCAGCATTAATTTCTTGTTCAAGTGATGTCAGCTTGACTTTCCTCCTCTTGGCATCTTGCCAGTTTTCTCGTATGTTTTGAAGCTCCATAATGGTTTGTTGATCCTCTAGCTGTTTTTTTCTTTGCTCTAGATATTTGATTATCCACTTGGCTTTTTCTAGGTTGAGAGATAAATCATGAATGTCCTCTTGCTCCTCTCGAATGATCTCTTTAAGCTTTGAGCTTTGTGAACCCAAATCGGTGTCATCATCCTGAATAAGAATGAAATATGTCTCTTGTCCTCCTGAAGGCCCCTCATCATGTAATGGCCAATTTCCCTTGTCCTATACCTGCTCTTCTGATGGAGGAAATGAGACCCCTTCCACCCTGGGTGGAGATAATACTCGTTTTGCTACTGCAAACAACCTTCTAGTGCCCTTTTGGTAGGTGACAAACACTGACACACTAGCGATTTGTGTCTCATGAATCTCTTGCTGATGTGGAGGCCCTCCTGTCTGATGAAAAACTACTGGGGGTACTTGAGGACCTATAAATACCTCATGTGAAATGAAATCCTCCCATGAGATGTTCTATAAGCCAAGCTGATGCAAGACCACAATTTTGATTAGTGCAAAATGATATATGCTATTATATTGTTGCTGAGGAGGCTTCCTATGCACTAAGGTAGTCATCTTCTCAATGTTCTGGCAAATAAAATAGGGGAGATTCATCATTCTCACCCTAGTGAAGTGCATCAACAATCTTATGTGATAGGCATACAGGTGAGAAAATCGGCCCTCACAACTGAAATATTTAATTATGAGTTTCATCAAGGGAGCATATGTGTCTTTCAGATACCTGAAGGGAAAAACTCTACTGACATGTCTCTGATAACCAACCTTGATGTAAGGCTCATAATTATCTCTGTCAATCAGCTGCCTTTTATTCCACTGCACACCGACATTTGGAATGCCAGTTACTTGAGAAATAGTCTCAGGTGTCAAGGTGAATGTCATACCTGCCAGAGTGACTTGGCCATTATGAAGATGGAGCACAAACAATCTGGCCAGCTCATGGTGGTACCTAACTCTCTCTACCATCTCACAAAACTAATAACAAGAATGGCGTTGAAATCATGTGATAGCAAGAGGGCAGGCCAACAGCTCGGCAAGTGAAGCAGGCTCCTCTCGATTATGTTTACCACCATTGTGAGGTCTCCTTGATGCATGCATTTCTCTAGAAGAATCATTGACTGTCTCCTCATCTCTATCATAGGAAGAATCTGACTCCATGTTTGCCAATGTTTGAGTATTCTTAGATGAGTATGAAGATATTTTATGGTGTCTTTAGGTTTTTGCAGCCAAAGATGTGGATGTATGAAGGACTATGGAGGGAATGTGTATGAGGGGTTTGGGAATGTTGTTGACAGGTTTTTGGGGGAATAGAAGGGTTTAGGGAGAGTAATTAGGGTTTGGGAAACTTTAACTAGGGTTTGGGATAGTAGGACTAGGTATTTAGGATTAGTGATTTTATGGATATGGGGATTAGGGAATGGGTTGATGAGAATGTAAAGAGAGGAAGAAAATGAATGAGGGAATGAAGGAGTGAGGGAGTGAGAAATGGCTAGGAGTGGAATTAGCAGCAAGAAACACAATTTATAAACCCTATGCAATAGTTTTTGTCAAAAAATGCAAGGAGGTAGGGTTTTTATTTTTTCCCATTTAATCACCATAAGCACCAAGATAATGCATTCATTGGTCATGGGAGAAACGTTAACTTACTTGAACCTGCGAGGATTTAGAAAATTTGGTAGTTTTGGAGGAGGTTTTGGGTGAAAACGGGCTTGCAACCGTGTGTACCACACCACAAACCCAATGCATCGCGCCCTCTCAATGCATCGTGCTCGTTCAAGTTTTACACTACAGAGCGCTACCCAATGCACCACGCTCCAAACCCAATGCGCCGTGCCACTGAAAATGCCAAAATTTCTACGATTTTTGCTCTTTGGCTTCAACATGAACTTTCTATTGCTCACTCTTTCTCCCTTGGATACAAATGAATTCTTCAAACATGAAAAAGGGTTTATATACATAGGATTTTAATTTTTCACTTATAAAAACCCACTTTGTAATGTTTACCTTTGACTTGCTTTTAAAACTCTATTTTTGGGAAGTTTGCTTTATTTTGCCTTTGATGGACTGAATGCTTTGACTTTTTGTTTGCCTTGTAGGTGATGGAGTTGTTGAAGCTTGGCAAGGTGACCAGGATTTCCTCTAAAGTTATTACATATGGAAAAAATGAAATTACATCAAATTTGTATATAAAAACATAAAAACTCTATTTTTCCTCAAAATAGGGTTTTGAGGAAAAATCAATCATTGAGCATGCAATTATGGAAATTATTGTTGCTAGAACTTAATTTGATCTCCTCATGTGCTTGCTGACCGTTATTGAGCATTTTGAAGACCTTATTGATGAAACCCTAGACCTAATGAGACCTAAAACCCTAAAAATGACTTTTGTAGATTTAAAGACAAAAATTGACTGCATATGATCTAGATAAATGAAAATGGGCCAATAGGTAAAGAACATGAGGGAAAGTGTATAATAAGCCACTACCATCAGATGATCCATGACCCTAATGGAATGCAAATTATCGAGTGAGAGACCTAACATGCAATGCAACAAGAGAATTTGATCACTGACAGAGGGATGAAGATACTGACATTAACAGAAGAAATTGTTGAATTACTTTAAACTGTTGTTTCTAGGGTAGTTGACAAACCTAGAGGGCTAATCAATCGAAAAGACACTAGTTTTCCCAGAAACAGCCCTGGTTTCACAAACGCTCTTGAAGCCCTATAACAGTTTGGGTTGAGTTACTAGTCCTGAAAGCCTGGTTGGACAAATTCTCTGGAATCCCTGGTTGGACAAATGCTCTGGAAGCCCAGTAAAAGTTGTGGGTTCAGTTACTAGTCCTAGAGGCCTTGGTTGGACAAATACTCTAGAAGCCCTGGAAGGCTTGGATAAAGACCAATCTGATGATGGTTTCGTGATGTCCGACCATGACGTGGAATCACTATTTGATGGGTTGAGGTGGATGGCTTTTAGAAGCCCTCGATGGTTTTTTATTGATGTTTTCTATGAGATCCCACATTAATGCTTAGAATATGGCACGGGGGTGAATGGTTGAAGAGAGATTTGGCTCAACCGTTCTATGTTCGAGTGGAATGTGGAAGTCCCATCCCAAGTTTGGATTTCGCATCATCGATATGAGGTTATTTCTCCTTGTATTTCTATGAGTATTATATTGGTTTATATGTGGATCATATGGTTGTGATTTTCATTGGTATTTATGTTGCTATTATGTTGGTTATATATATGTTTTATGGCAGTAGCTACGTATGGCTCTCATCATGTCTTTACTGGTAAATGAATGAACAATGTATCTATGACCTAATGGATGAAATGGCAGTTGATGTGTTGAGGCATCAATGTTTCTTAGCTAATCTCAACTAAGTATGAGACCCCTATGCTCAAATCTGGTATTTACACCTGTAGGTTACATATTTTTGAAATGTTTGACAAAACGTTTGTCATGGCTAGTAGGGGTCCAGTCAAGGTCTTATTCAAGTAATTGCATATGTACTGACATTACTCTATTATTTTATTGTTCTTAAGATGTCATTCAATTTGGGGCAGTGACCTGGGATCCGGGCCTGAAAAATTGGCTCAAATCCTAGCGACGATGGCATAGCGTTGTGAAAAATAGTCCCTGGATGCTATCTTGTGGGCCTGTGAGAGCTTACAAAGGCCCCTGGATGCTAGCATGCCCATAGCATGAGAGTGTCCAGAGGTAAAGTGGTCCAAAATCTCAGTGGGACCCAGGGGATGGCTGGAAGAAAGTTTGGATTGGATCCTGAGGGTCCTAATGTTGATGTTGAATGTCTATAATGGTGTGTTTCCATCGGTTCCATGTCCTTAATGTGACTTAGGAGGTTGAATCATATCATAGTGGCCTCTCGTCGCATGTTTACCCTGGTTGGTCGGTTGCTTGGGTAGATGTGGGAGGAGGGTGTTACAGAGTGGTATCAGAGCATGGTTCACCCCTCAGACTAGATGGGTTGTGTGTTGTTCATACATGCATGTCAGTTTCATGTGTGTCTCTTATGCTTGCACTATGCTTGTTGCATTTGCATGATGTTGATCATGGTTGTAGTAATGTCGTCATGTGGAAGTTGATGTTGTTACTGTGGAGTGCATCATCGTGAGTGTATGACTGGTTACATGTTGTTATATGTCGCCTACATGTATCATTTTGTATGCTTGGTTGCATTCTCATATGTTTGGCTACATTCCTGTATGCTTGGTTACATGTATCATTCATGTAGGTTTGGTTACAAGTATAGTTCGTTTATGTTTGATTACATGTGTTTATGCATGTGCGTGGTTCGTTATGCATTTCTTATGCATGTTAATGTTTGAATGTGGTCAAGTGTATAGTGATGTAGTGGTTTTTTTCATTCATGAGGTCATGGTATGCGTTGTTGATAAGGTCATGCATTGATGACTAGACCCTAGCTAGAATGATGGTTGCATGGTTATATTCTTATGTGTTATGTTTATATATGTTGTCATGATTATGTTATACATGTATCACGCTTATTTGTTGATCTTGCAGGCAAGGTATCCTCCCCGAGCTATACTATGGTACGTTGGTTTATTGCGATTTGGTTTAGATGACATGATATACCTTGTAGGAAGAAATATCAAATGGCTAGCAAGATGGTAGACAACAAAGACTCTCCCTATGAATCAGATGAGCAGTATGGTGTTGAGAACTCTTTCAATTTGGCAGATACACTGAGAAGATTAAAGGAATAAATGAGTTGTAAGGCAGATAATGACATAATCATATAGGCACAGGAGAAGCTAGCAAAGGTAAATGCAATGATACTTTAGAGCTTGTCAGATTTGCAGTGACGGGGACCACTTCAGATCAGCCATGAGTAGGAGGACAAAACTAATGCGACATATCGTAGTAGATCGCATGGTGGTCACATGTTAGATAGAGATGACATGGTTTGATATGAAATTGTTGGACACTCCAGATAGGAGAGGGGATAGAAATAGGTACCAATCTAGTTCTAGTTCTTACAGGCATGACGATCGATATCGTTATCATCCAAAAAGGAGGAGTGATAGGGGATACTTGTCAAATGAGTTTAATAAAGTAAAGCCACCAACATTTGATGGAGAGATGAAGAAATCACAAGATGGAGAGGCATGGTTGCTTGGTATGATTAAGTTCTTCAGGTTGCATCACTATTCAAAGAACATGAAAGCTAAAGTAGTTACATTTAGTCTCAAAGGTAAAGAATACATTTGGTGGGGAGATGTGAATAATGTCAAAGGTATACGAGAGGAGGACTTGACTAGAATGATTTTGAGTGACTATTCAAAAGGAACTACCTATCAGAGAGATACTTTTATGACAAGGCAAATCAATTCTATGAACTAAAGATGGGATCTATGACAAATGATGAGTACACTCGCAAGTTCTTGGAGCTATTGAAGTATGTGCCTTACCTCAAGGAGGAGAAGGCCAAGAGTTAGAGATTCACTAGTGGGTTACCAATGGAATTCAAAGATAGGATGAGTTCGATGAGCCTAGATCACTGGAGGAGGCCATCTGAAAGCTAAAGCATTGCTATGAAAAATTGAATTGCAAATCTGAGACTAAGCCAGACTGGAAAGGCAATGCAAAGAACAAAGGAAAATGGGACAAGAAGCAAGAAAGACCACAGGATTCAGGTAAAAAGAGAATGTTGCACTACCTAAGAGGTTCAATGCATCTGACAGAGGATAGGGAGATCTATCTGAGGAGTAGAAAAAGGATGCAAGCTAGAAGGCTATATAGTGTTGGACTTGTGGCAAAGATCATTGTAGAAGAGATTGTCCACATAATCAAGGTGGTAGGCCTCATATATATAGTGCACACGACGCACAGACTGTTGGGGATGTTGGTCAGAGTGTTCCTCATATTTATGCAGCATTGGATAGAAAATAGGAAGACCATCAGGCATCTATCATTAAGATGGATGGTAAGCTTTGTGATCAAGTTATTTCTATTTTGATTGACCCTGGATCTAATTATAGCTATTTTAGTCCTGACTTGGTGGATTGCTATGACAATGCCATTGAGTGCTTCGATGAAAATGGGGAACAAAGAGTTTTAGAGGGAAATAAGAAAGCTAGATCAATTAGGATGGTGATAGCTATGCAGGGAAAGTGCAGTCGCAGAAAAGGGTGTGTGTTATTTACAATACACATTTCTAGTGACAAGGGTAAGGAAGTTGAGGATATAGATGTTTTGAGCAGGTACCCAGTTTTACAGCAGTTCAAAGATTTATTTCCTAAGGATATTTTAGAGTTTCCATCTCACAGGGAGGTCGACTTTTCTATTGAGTTGGTGCTAGGGGTAGCTTTGACATCAAAAGCAGCTTAAAGGATGAGAACACCTAAGTTAGTTGAGTTGAAATTGCAATTGAAGGAAATGTTGGAAAAAGGACACATTAGACCAAGTGTATCACCTTGGGGTGCACTGGTATTATTTGTGAAGAAGAAATATGGAACTCTCAGATTATGCATTGACTACAGGTAGTTAAACAAAGTGACCATCAAGAATAGGTATTTGTTACCGAGGATTAATGACTTGTTCGATTAGTTGAAGGGAGCAACAGTGTTCTCAAATATTGATCTGAGATCCGGATATCATCAAGTACGCATCAAAGAGGAGGACATTTACAAGACAACTTTTCAGACCAGGTATTAGAATTATGAGTTTTTTGTAGTTTCGCGTGGTTTGACTAATGCTCCAGTTACATTTATGTGCATGATGAATAGTGTGTTGCATATGTATTTGGATAAGTTTGTTATTGTGTTCATTGATGACATATTGGTATATTCTAAAAATGAGGAAGAGCATATCGAGCATTTAGCAATAGTGTTGAGGTTGTTGAGAGAGAATCAGTTGTATGCTAATCTCAACAAATGTAGTTTCTTTGTGACTGAGGTACATTACTTGGGGCATGTTGTCTCCAAGGAGGGGATTGCAGTAGATCTAGAAAAGAAAAGGGCCATCATGGAGTGGGTAGTTCCCAGGAATGTAGATGAGATGAGATCTTTCATGGGGTTGGTAGGCTATTATAGGAGGTTCATCATGTAGGTTTTAACCATGTACAAAAATCACCGCATACGAATTCTAAAACATAGAAAATAAATTATAGTGAGAGCATAACACATAAAACAAATATACACAAAGATTTTCCCCTAGATCCCAAAACCGGGACTACTAGATCGATTTTTCATTATTTTCCTTTCAATGTTACAATACATATATATACATGTTGAAGCATCCAATACCATGGACCGAAAACCATCGCGCCCAAAACCATGTGTGAAAACCACGCACAAAACCATGGGTCCAAAAAAAAAATTCCCTAGGGCACTGCCCCAGACCCCATAGAGGGGGGCTAACCGCCCCACTACACATCAGCGCAATGAAGGGGGGGAGCCACTCCCCCTCTAACCCCCTGGTTAAACTAGGAGAGCTAGTCGTGGAAAGAATATAACACAACCCAACACATCAGGAACTTCTCATAGATTGCTTATCTCATCAAGTCATTGCGAAGGAAAAGTAAGAAGTTCGAATGGACAAAGGAGTGTGAGGCTAGTTTTGAGCAGCTTAAGAAGTTGTTGACACATGCACCAGTGTTAAATATTGCAAATCCGGACAAATATTTTGTAGTATGCATATATGATTGCAAGAAATAACTTGGTGGAGTCCTTATGCAGGATGGAAAAGTGGTATGATATGAGTCACGAAAACTGAATGATAACAAGAATAACTACCCCACACATGATCTTGAGTTCCCAACGATTATACATGTGTTGAAGATGTGGAGACATTATCTTCTGAGCAGGAGTTTTACATTGATGAATGATCAAAGTGGATTGTGGTATCTATTTGACCAACTGAATCTTAATGGTAGGCAAGCTCGGTGGTTGTCTACAATTAGTGAGTTCGATTTTGATATCAAGTACATCAAAGGCAAAGATAATAGAGAGGAAAATTCTCCTAGCAGGAAGATATAGGTAAATCACTTAGCAGTTATCAACTTCTATGGGACAAACTTAAAAGATAGGATCTTGCATGTAGGTCAGTGGGATGTCAGATATATGGAGATTATGCACAGGTTACAGTAGAGTACTGGTATAGGTATAGGTGGTAGTACATGTACATGTACAAGTATAGGTACTGGTACAGTTAATGGTACATGTGTAAGTAAAGGTGCAGGTACAAAGGATGTGGACTATTACCTTATAGTAGATGGATTAGTTAGGTTCAAAGATAGGATATATGTGCCAGACAGTAGTGAGCTCAGGAACGTGATCTTGAGGGAGATTCATGTGAAACCATATTTAGGTCACCTAGGTTATCAGAAGACACTGACAGTAGTGAAGAGATTTTATTATAGGTCGAACCTAAAGAGGGATGTAGAAGAGTTTGTGGCTAGGTGTTTTGATTGTCAACGTGTGAAGGCAGAGTGTAAACATCCAAGTGGACTGCTACAGTTGATTACTATTCTAGAGTGGAAATGGGAAGTCATTTCCATGGACTTCATCACAGGTTTTCCGAGGACATTGAGATAGCATGAATCCATCATGGTTATTGGGGACAAGTTGACAAAGGTTTCACACTTAATTCCAGTGAAGTATACATTCTTAGATAGCGATGTAGCACAAGTATTCATCATAGATGTGGTCAGATTGCATGGTGTTCTAAAGAATATTGTGTTAGACAGGGATGTGAAGTTCACTTCCAAGTTTTGGAAGGAGTTATTTGTAGGTTTGGGCACAAAGTTGGCCTTCAGTACATCTTATCATCCATAGATAGATGGACAGACAAAGAGGGTCAGCAGGATATTGGAGGACATGTTGAGGATGTATGTGATGCATCAGCAACGAAAGTGGGAACAGTACCTTCCACTGGCAGAGTTCGCTTACAACAATGGGTATCAAGAATATTTGAGGATGAGTCTGTTTGAGGCATTTTATAGGCAGAGTTGCAATAATCATGTCAGTTGGAGTGATCCAGTTAACAGGGTGTTGATTGGACCAGATATGTTGGAAGACATGGGATAGGAAATGCAGGTGATCAAGAAGAATCTAAAGGTAGCACAGGTTAGGTAGAAGAGTTTTGCATATCAGAACAGTTTTTCAAGGAGTTCCAAGTTGGGGAGCAGGTGTACTTGCACATCAAACTGAAGAAGAGCTCCTTATGGATTGGATCATGTGCCAAGTTGGCACCATGGTTTTGTGGAACCTTCATTATTATTGAGAGGATTGGGATAGTAGCCTATAGACTTACACTACCTCCGAAAGTGAAATTCCATGATGTTTTCCATGTGTCATTGCTTAAGAAGAATGTTAGAGATGTTGATCATGTGATTGACTGGTCTATATTACAGGTGGAACCAGATGGAGAAGTACAGTTGAAGCCTCAGTTTATATTGAAGAAAAAGGTGCTTATCCTCTAGAACTGAGCAATCGAGCAAGTTAAGGTGCAATGGAAGCACTTTGGGCCCGATGAAGCTACATGGGAAATGGCGGATTAGACGTGGGCTATGTATCCTTCCTAGTTTTCCAATTAAGGCAAAGTAGTTTTGGTATGGTGTTTTGGTATATGTCTTAGTATATGTTTTGGTACATGTTTTGGTGATTTAGGTATATGTACATATGTATATGGATGTAATTACCATCGTGATCTATGTTATAAAGCTCCAATAAGGGGTATGAGTGTCATGTCATTATGATGTTATGTTTGTTATGTTTCCAAGATGGTTTGCTTCTCGGCAGGTTGATCATTGTATATACTACATCGAGCTAAGTTATAAAGCTCCATCAGTTGTATATTTTACTTGCAGAATTTTTGTGGTTATAGGTGTTGTTGAACACCGAGGACGGTGTTCCCCCAAGGGGGGCGATTTTATAACATCCCTGGTGAAAATTCCATGTAATAAAAGTTAATAAAGGAAAAATAATAACCACGGTTGATGGGACACTTATTCCAAGCTGAATGTTGGACAAGAAATCCTACTGTGGGTGTTCATGTGGTTGTTTAATGGCTAAGGAAATTGGAAAAGGCAATGGCTAAGGCTTTGGAAAGGAAAAATGGCATTTTTGGCACATTTGTTTATGAAAATAATGAAAATTAGAAGAAAAGGGAGGTGAAAGGTCGCAGGTTACATGTGAGGAAGAAAATGAAGGAAAATAATGGAAAATGAATAAAACAGAGGCTTCATTCATAAAAGGGCTTCAGAGGATCTGTTGGTAACCTTTTGTTAGTTTAGTTTTGGAACTCTCTCATTATTCTATCTCTTTCATACTCTTGGATACTTAGAGTTTTCTTGGAGCACTCTTGGAGGTTATGGCATACTTGGATTTTTGGAGCAAGAAGGAAAAGGATGTTGGCATTATGATGCATGTGTTGTACTTGATGGAAACCAACTCGTAGAAGATCAACTCACTTATATATATCTAGATGAATCTATGGAAGAGATATCAGATGTGACAGAATGCATGGGATGTTGGACAACTCAAAGGAATCAGATGACAGTTCTCAGTATGACAAGTTAGCTTTGCCATCAAGTCCAAAGGGGGAGCTTGTTGGCATTATGAGACAAGTGTTGTCCTTGATGGCAAATCACACAGATGACAGATCATAGTGCAGTAGGTCAGTAGCAAGGAATTGATGATCACACTACAAGAATGTTTGAAAGAGTGAATTATCCTTTATAGATCTGTACGCAATTTCAGTGAAGTGAAGGCACGTATACACGCACGTTCTGTGAATGAAAACAGCGTATACGCAAGTTGGTCCAAACAAAGCCGCGTATACACGCAGGTTAGACATTACCAAGGCGTGTATGCGTATACATGCACTTTCATGCAAGAAAAAGCGCGTACATGTGGGAGAACTTATTTTTGGTCCGTGGTATTTAGTCCTTGGTATTTGAACCTATGGTTTTGGGCCATGGTATCTCGTCAGAAGTGTTGATCCCAAGTATTGGGTCCATGGTATTGTTTTGTTATGGTTTTGGACCATGGTATTGAGTAAGGCCTAAGACTATAAAAGGAGAAGAAGATCATTTGGCAAATGCATGGAAAAAGACTTGAATATCTGATGTAGTATGATATCCAGTATGCAGGATATGGGTTATGATGCATTGCTTGATCTGAGCTAAGGAGGGATCTCATGGGTTGATGGAGAAAAAGATCTAAGGATAGATCGGGATCAAATGGTTTGAAATGAATCATCTTTATATGGTTTGATCATGGATAGACTAGATCTGAATTATTGATGCATGTTTTATTGTACGCATGTTATGATCTGGGTATGACTGATGTTTGAAACAGCCGCAAAGTCATGATTGAATATGTATAGATCTCTACACGGGTTGGCTTTGGCGAAAGTGCGTATATACGCGGGTTTGATTCATCATAGTAGTGTATACATAATGAAGTATGATGTTTGAAGTTGCAGTTGGGTTTGATTGTTATTGCAAAGTTTTGTAGTCTGCTCTGTGTTCTAGTGACTGTGTTGTTGATAGGGTTTCAGTGTTTCAGTGATTTAGAAATTGATGATGCTAGTATTGATTATTTTGTGCTTCAATGATATTGATGGGTCCAGTATGAAAATTGGATGAAACGTGGCCTTCAGATTATAGTGTTGTGCTTCAAGAGTATCCAGTTTGAAAATGTATGAAACGTGGTACCCGGAGGAAGAAATAGAAGGTTGTTGCCTTCTGTAGGTCGGCACCTACGTACTAGTACATTAGCTAGTACAAGAGCTAAGGGGGTGGTAGCTCCCTTCCACTAGCAGCTGGAGAACGAGTAAAGGTTGGAGCATTTCAATAGGCAAGCACCTACGTACTAGTAAGTGGATCAGCTAGTACAAGAGCTAAGGGGGTTGTATCTCCCTTCCAGGAGAGTCTAGAGAACGAGAGAAGGTTGTAGCATTCTGCAGGTAGAAGCCTGCATACTGGTATAAGACTGCACCAGTACAGAACTATTGTAAAAGAAGTTTCTTATGAAAAGAAGATAGAGACGACTTGCAGCAGGTTGTTTTCACCCACGTTGGGTTTCCACCTTATATCATGGTGTTCATGTGTGCTTCTTGTGTGTGATGATCTGTTCTATTTTACTGCACCTACTTACTATACATATGGTTAAAGAATAACTAAAGATCAACATTTAATGGATTAATTGAATCATAAGTATTCTAGATATACGCTAGTTGCATTAGACACAGTTGTGTTGAAGTAGCGTATATGTATCTAAGTATGGAAATGAAAAAGTTTTATTGATTTGATAATACTAATTCACCCCCCCTTCTAAGTATTATTTCCAACAATTGGTATCAGAGCAGGTCCTTTTGGTAGAAGCTTGATCGCTTGAAGGAGATCCGTGGAACTATGGGAAAGAAGTTTAAGAAGAAAGCACCTAAGAAGAAGAAGACATCTTAGAAGAACTATGACAGTGGGTGTATGGATTGGGGAATATGTGGAAGAAGCACATCAAGTTCAGAATCACTTCAGAATGAAAATGAACAAGATCTATCAGGTATGAATTTGTTATCCTTGTCACACGGAATGAGTCGAGGTTGCAGACAAGATCGACCTCCCTAGTATCTAAAGATATATAGTGACAAGCAAGCCAATCAAAAACTATCTTTCTCTAAATATGCAATTAAAAACAAAGGCAAACAAGTGTTTTAGGCCTAACTTGGGTCCAATGCAAGTTTGTGGAAGCTTCGCTCCTTTGCTCCAAATGAGCTTCCTTGAAGCAAGTCTGCAAACACAAACAAGCAAACAAATTAAATAGCACCTGAAAAGCCAATATCATAAAGCATATTCATCATAATGATCAAGGAGATTATGAAACAAACCACATAATACA